>BMAO01012915.1:0-76101 GCA_019973975.1 Trichonephila clavata
AGAAGCATGATAAAAAATCCATCAAATGATGATTTTACCATTGTCAATTACTTATATATCAAGAGCTCATACTATGGAGTTGCATTTTGCAGTGTTCCTGAAAAAGAATATATCCAACGAAATAAAAATGTAAGACATGTCGCAGTACTGTATCACTTGCAGTACATTGATGACCCAAAGAAGAATGATTGAAAATGCATCAGATAACGATTTACTATTGTCAATTACTTATACATCAAGAACTTATACTTTAGAGTTGCATTTTTGCAGTGTTCCAGAAAAATAATATATCCAACGGAATAAAACATGTAAGACATGTCGCAGTAATATATCACTTCCAGTATGTTGATGATCAAAGAAGCATGATAGAAAATGCATCAAATAACGATTTCACTATTGTCAATTACTTATATATAAGAACTCATACTTTGGAGTTGCATTTTTGCAGTATTTCAGAAGAAGAATATACCCAACGAAATAAAACATCTAAGATAGATCGCTGTAATGTATCACTTGCAATATATTGATGATTCAAAGAAGCACGACAGAGAACGCACCAAACAACGTGATTCCTCCATTTATCAATTATTATTTATCAAAAGGTTATGTTTTCTAGAAAGAAAACGCAGTTATTAAATAAAAACTCCACTTTGTTCACTCAGACAATAAACTGAAAAATTTTTTAAGGTAAGAATATAATTAAAATGACTTGTGGTATTTGTTACGAATATATATTGACTTCAACAATCGAAGTATTGTGTGTGTGTTGTTTGCTTTTTTAAAATAACTAAATCAAAAGGTCTACAACGGTGTAGTTACAATAAAACACGTAACAAAATAAACCTAAAAATGTTTTTTAATCAGAAATATATATATTCCCTTCTTACTCTTATACTAATTATACAATCGGACCTCTATTTAATAAGGTCACTAAATCGAAAAAAAGGTTCGTCAAATGGAACATTCGTTATATAGAGATTCAATGAAACAAATTTTAAACTAATAAGCACTATATATTAAAAATAGTAATTATTTTTACACCCTTTTATGTATTAATATCTCTTTAATTTATGTATATTACCTACATCAAAAAAGGAAGAAAGAAAAACTGCAAAAAAAACAAGAAAAAGGAATATCGAGGAATACACTGTATTTTCAACATTAAGAAAAAAATAAATTTATCTTCAAATTAATGAATTTTAAGGACCTTTTCAAATTCAAAGCATACAAGTAATTTTAAACATACATTATTTTATACATAGGAATTCTAAAGATACATTATCACATACGTCCTTCAATTTAATTACTCATAAAATCTGTTAATTTGTTTGAGTTTTTTGTTTAAAAAATGCTTTGTTTCATAATCTGCCTTACGTCTTTCGAATGCACCAAAAATCCTTTCAGGTGTATTTTTTTCACACTGCAATCCACGTCGAGTTTTTTTTAAATGAATTTATCATTTCATCATACAAAGTTTTATTGATTTCTGCATTATCATCGTTTCCATCGTCATCTTTGTCTTCCTTTCAATCCATTGTTGTATTGTTTTAATTTTCACCTTGTTGAAAATATCTGGTTTAGTTAGTAATCCAGAGGCTTCAGCGTCAGATTCAAGGGAAAGGAAACCACCAAAAGCAGCACATCATCCGTAAATTTCTTGTTTTTCCTTTAGCTGTATCCATATTTTTTTCATTTCTTCTAAGAGAATAATATCTTCGTCCTTCGTACTTGCCGAGCTCTCATTGCTGACAAAACTGTTATGAATGGTACGATCTGTGATATCATAGTTCCACGCTTTCGAAATTTCTGAAATACTTTCCCGTAAGTAGACACTTGGCATGGATTGATTGTTTACAAGAACAGGGATAACTTTTAGCAGTATCCTCTTGCGATAGTGTACTTAGAAAAAAATTTTATCACCACCCGTTAATCCATTGGCTGCAGTTTTGATGTAGTGTTTGGTAGAAAGTAAAGACTGTAAATTTTTCAGTTTTTGGTTGATTTCCTTCGGATGGGTGGGGAATTATCTAAAAGGAGAGAAATTTTGCGACGCTCTTTAACCATACGTTTCTCTAACCTTTGAATCCAATTTTTAGAAATTTCTTATGCCATCCAAGACTTTTTGCTGAAGTCATAAACAGCTGCCGAAGATTTTGTGCCTATGAAACATCTTGAAGTTTTGTTTCTTCCTATAACTAGTGATTTTAATTTCTGATGCCCGGTCATATTTGCTCCTAACAGTAATTATTCTTGCTTTGGTATGTTTTCCTCCAAAGCATTTTTCTTCTTTAAATGTTAATGTTTTTTGAGGCAAACATTGAAAAACAAAACAGTCTCATATGCATTAAAGATGTTTTCTGGCTTATAGTATTTTAAAACTTTACTCAGTGTCTCTGTTATCCAACTTTTAATATCTTGTTCCTCAACATCTTTATTTTCCCCAGATAATACTTTTGCTACAATTCCGTGTCTTTTCTTGATTTTTTCTATCGACCTATTGCTACCTAGAAATGGGTCGTATCCCAATAACTTCGCAAATTGAAGAGCTTCTCTATTATGAAAGGTCCAGAGATCGGAACATTTTTACCTCGCATTCTGTGTATCCATTTCAAAACTGCCTCGTTGACATCTTTTTAGACGCA
Organism: Trichonephila clavata; assembly: GCA_019973975.1. NCBI lineage: Eukaryota > Metazoa > Arthropoda > Arachnida > Araneae > Nephilidae > Trichonephila > Trichonephila clavata. Next base: position 2,643 of record BMAO01012915.1, read on the forward strand.
TGTTCTTAAACGTTTTGCACAAGTACTCAATGAAACAGAATTTTGTAGCTTATTTCGATTTTTTATAATAATTGATAAGCTGTTTAGAGGAATACCAAATTTTAAAGCTGTCAGTCGTGAACCCAATTTATACTAAAATAACGCAAAACTCATGAAAACAGCACAAATTCACCGTTTTATTTCAAGAAAATTCCATCAACAACGTTTTTTAACTCGTTGCCAAAGATAAGATACAAAAGTAGCTCATTCAAAATATTACATTGTGACGTCACAAACGAGTAATTTAATAACGTTACCGCGTGACCCTTACACCTTCCCCCGAGTGTCATATTTTTTTTTTTTTAACATTTATAAACCCCGTGCACCACGCAATGTATAACACGGGGGCATACAACACAGACAGAAGAAAGGATTACAACACAAAAACCCATGCCTTCTCCGGGATTCGAACCCAGTCCCTACGGCACCGCAGTCAGTTTCACTGACCACTATACTGGATGGGCGGCTGAGCGTCATATTAGATCCAAAAATCAAATATGGCTAAAACAACCAAAGGGTCACACGTTACACACACAAAAAAAAACACTGTTTAGTCACTATCTTAAGATTATACATTTATAAATAGTCATCATTAAATTTTACGCAGTATACTTCTTAACTTAATCATCTAACAAAAAAGCAAAAAGAAATGTTTTAAAGTTAAATTAATCTTAAGCCCTTCTTAAAGTTCTTATTTAACTACGGTTTACATTTTTACAGTCTAGATAGCGCATCTGCATTAACTAGTTTAGATCCTTTTATGTGGCTCGCTTCGATGTCATGGCGTTGAATGGCCAACGCCCACCGCTGCAGTCTCGGACATTGGGGTGCAGCACTAGTAAGGAACACTAGGGGATTATGATCAGTTAGTAAGGAAATTTTGCTCCACACAGTAAAGTTTCAAATCTTTTCACAGCTCAAATAATTGTATACGCTTCTCCTTTTCAATTGTTTACAACTTTTGTTGGCTTGGATTCAGTTTCTGGCTTCCAAACGCTATGGATGAATGTTGTCTTCTCCATCCAACTGACCTAGACAACATCCGACCGCCGTCTGAGATGTATCCGTATGCAAGTAGTACGGTTTCTCTATGTCTGGGACTTGCAACTCTGTAATTTCATATAGTGCTGTCTTCAACTCCTTGAAAGCATTTTCAGCCTCCTTGCTCCATGGAATCTCATTGGGGACTTTCTTTTTATTGAGCTCCGTCAACGGTAGAGCAATTTTTGCAAAGTTCGGAATATACTGTCTATAAAAGTTGCATATTCCTAATGCACTTCTCAGTTGCTTCTTGTTCGTTGGCGCCTCAAAATTCTGAATCGCTTTTATCCTTTCTTCGTCAAGGAAATGTTTACCTGAAGCAATGACGTGTCCTAAGTATTTAACTTTTCGTCTTGCAAGCTCACATTTTCCAAAATTTACTGAGAAGTTAAAATGCTCCAATCTTTTGAAAACTTTTTCCATATGATTTAAATGTTCTTCCCACGTATAAGAGAATACTGCTAAATCTTCGATATACACACATGCAAAGTCAGATATAGTTTGGACCACTTTAGACATGTCTCTTTGGTAGGTTTCAGCAGCGTTTCTTAACCCAAACGGTAACACATTTCATTGGCACTGTCCTCGATGAGTTCGGAAGGCTGTTAGATGTTTGCTGCTGTCTTCCGTTGGTATAGACCAGGCATGTCAAACTCATTTGATATAACGGGCCACATGAGCTATTTTATATTAAGTTGAGGGCCGCATGTTTTCAATGTTCAAAAAATTAATAAAACAGGATTTTTAGAATGATTAAATTTTTTTATATGTCACACGTTATGTATTATTTAACTCAATGTATTATTTATTAAACACGCATAATTGCTTAATATTTTAGTTTATTTTTAAAAATATACATGTTTTATACTGTTTTATAAAAAAACAAAAATAAAAGTTATAATACGAAATACAATTTAATATTACTTTTAGAAGATATTTGATATCTTTTTTTTTCTGAAAGCAAGTCATCAAAATTTGGTTGAACATGTTGAGTTGAAGAAATTTTTAAAAAATGTTGATAAATATTGATTCTTTACTCTTGACCTCTCTAAATTTTCGTTACTTTTCATTAAAGATAAAAGTTTCTCGCATAAATAAATGCTTACAAACACAGCCATTCATTATACGCATAACAAATGATAACATTTTAAGAAACCGATCTACAGATGAATGTATATAAAAATCTAGAGAGAGAGTTTCAACTTCTCCAAACATTTTTGCTCCAGCAAAGAATCAAAATAGATTTCAATTAATTCCATTTGTAAGTTTTCATCAAGAACTTCAATATAGATAGAACGACAGATAGAGGTCGAGTTTCTTGAAATTAAGAAACGAAATTGTAATTCAAAATTTTTTAAATCAGAAAATATTTGATCGAACTCCATTTTTAACAGTTTAATTTGGTGGGAATATTCTGCAAATTTTAATTTAAGTGATTTAATCAATAGATTTTGAAAGCTTTCAAAGTGAGACAAGTTTTATCTTTCTGTTTGTAATAATTTGTATGTAATAATTTTTGCTTCAAAGCGTTAATATATCAAATAACATTGTAACAAAAGGATTTTTGCCTTGAAGCTTAAGTTAGGTTGACTTGCAAGTTCATCTTTTAATTGAGCCTTTTTTTTTCTTCTTTCATTTTTTCTCATTTTTTAATTCAGAACATTCATAATTTTTTGTTTCGAAGAAAATAGTGATTTCCTCCATCAATATAAAAGATCGTTTTAACACTTTATGACTCGAAATCCATCGAACTTTTCGTACAATATGGTTGACCGATCAATTCACATTCTATATCTTCCAGAAATGAAACAAATTGACGATACTAAAGTCTACATCCTCGAATATAGTTTACAATTTTACTGACTATTTTAAAACATGTCTAATAAATATAAGTAAATGCCCGAGAACAGTACTTGCTATGGAATAATACAATGAAAATGTTTAAAATTATTATCATGCTGTTTGCTTGATTCTTTTAATCTTGCAACTCCTTTAGTTATACTATCAGTTGTAAGACTAACCAACTTCTCCAAGCAACACTTCATATCAAAACTTCTTTAAGTGCATCAAAAATATGTTTTATGCATAATATATGACACGAAACGACAAAAAATCTCGACTATTTCATCGCCTCTGCTGGTTACAGAATTTCGACTTACACTTTTAGAATTTTTTTATTTGTGCTGGATAATACCGATTTTTTTTAATCTAAGCCCCACCACAAACTCTCAATAACTTTTTGTGAAAAATGAAAAAGAGTGCAAAATAGTTTATCGATATCAAATTTTACGAAATTAAAATAAATTTAAAACTAGAACTATAATAAGAAATGAAGAATTAGTTATATTTTATCATTATTAAAAACTTTTAATTACATATATGAAAAATATTGCTGTTCCCATTTTACTTGAAAATTATGGTGTTCGTCTTCCGTTCATCTTTTCTTACTTTGTTCTTGAAGTTTGATTATGTTTTTATTAAATAACTTTTTGGTTTAATATAAATAAAAACCAGAATACACTTTCCCTCACAAACGATTGAGTAAACGCAACATTTTGTCTTGGTCATCTGGGGTTTTTAAATTTTTAAAAATAAAACTTCAACTGCTTCTGACGTCACGCTATTCGTCTCTCGCTGAGAGAGAGAGAGAGAATATTAACGTCGCACTGATTAGCAACACGAGGGCTTTTGGCGACGGTCCGCGTAATTTTGAACTATGGTCAAGTGACGCGGACGACACCTGAGCTGGCACCCCCTCTCCTAACTACCACACCACACCACAGGAGGACGTTTGAGCTCTCGACAGATTTTATGTGCTTCGCTCCCCTACACGGCGGGTATTTAGTGGTACTAGGATCAAACTCTTGACACGCTAGCCATGAGCCGATGCCTGGACCACTCGGCCAGTCTCGTCTCTCGCTGATTGAAGAAATAAAGAGAAATAAAAGTCGCACACCGATGAATCGTTGCGATCTGTAACAAATAATATTCATAAATGCCTTTAAGAATGCATTTAATATAGTAAAATTAAATGAAAAAAATATTAAAAATAATTTTCATTTAAGAGTTATTTCTATAATTAAACAGGATTTTCTTTAAAACAAGAATAGATAACAGGTTAATATGTTGCAATTTTTTTTTTAAAAAACCCCTAAAAGATTGATATTTAAATCTTTGTAAAATGTCTCCGCGGGCCGCAACCTATGTATTGGCGGGCCGCATGTGGCCCGCGGGCCGCGTGTTTGACATGCCTGGTATAGACTATATGTTCCCAACCTTTTTTGAACTAGCGCCCCCTTTTCTAGTAAATATATCGATACCGCCCCCTTTTCCAGTGAACATTTCCCGATACCGCCCCCTTCCACTCTAGAGAAATAAGAGTGTACATAATACATGGTAAAAAGAAGAATTAAGTTTTATAAAAAATATCCTATTTAATAGAATATATTTTTCAATTTAAATTTTTTTTTCTAAAGCCCCGATTTTTTAACTGCGATTCTGAAATACATATATTCCCACAAATATATTTAAATGTGTAATATATATTTAAATCATAAGTAAGACACTGTTGGGATTGAAACGCTACTGAATTTCTTCATTTAAAAGAGTGGAATAAAAGTTTTAGCTTACCTGTTATAAAGACAGGCAATGATTTTGATGATAGGAAGTAATTCATAATAAACTATTTTTTTTTTCAAAATAAATATAAATTGACAGTTTACCTTTAAAGAATCACTTTAATTCCTGGTTAATATTTTTAATCATGTTTCTTGGATAATATACGCAATGAAATGTAGTGGATGAAAATTTTCCCCACTGCTCACAGACAAGGAAACACGTGCACAACATAAATTAAAAAATGCACCATATCATTCAATTTAGTGTAGGTCTGAATGTAATGAAATCTTTAAGTTTTTCATGCACTTCCCGAACCACCGAAGAATGTGAATTTTTAGAAATACTTTAAATACATATAATCAACATAAGTAAACAGTATTAAAGTTTACTTTTGTTAGTACATAATCAGCGTGTTTTTTTAGTCCTTTTTGGTTAATCTGCCCAAGTCCCTCCATGCCCGCTCAACACTCCCTAATTTTCTCTGGATCTTTTACCGCCCCCCAGAAAGCCTCAAACGCCCACAAGGGGGCGTTATCGCCCACGTTTAGAACCTATGGTATAGACCAATATCCTTTCAACATATCTAGTACAGTAATGAATTTTTTTCCCTACTAAGAAATTCAACTCCATCATATTCTGCATTGGATATGCGTCTGTGTTAAGGGTATTCAAATTTCTGAAATCTATGTATAACCTTATTCTTTTGAACTTAAATGGATGGATAGATAGTATTTATTAACGATTGAAAATTTGAACAAGATATATACATACATATATATATATATATACTAGCTACAAGTACCCGGCTTTGCCCGGGTTTAAAATAAGGTTTTCTGTAGAAGCGTACAAAACTGTTTATTTGCATGCAATAAAAGGATACATTTATCTTAAAGCAATGTGGTAGACAACATTTTTAGCAGTTCCATTTGGAGTGTGTAGAAAAAGATTTTTTTCCTCTTTGCCCACTCTGGAGCAGGCCACATACAACTGCCCATGAGGAAAACATGGTGTCTGCGAATCTATACCAGCAATCCCAAGAGAATGACCCTGTAACTTGTTTATTGTCAAGGCAAAGCGGATACATATTGGTGCAACTGCAACAACATTTGCACCACGATATCAAAATAACAGATTCTTGTATGTTTTATAAGAAGAAAAACAGTCAAATTTTGGTTAAAAAAGTACCACTTTGACTGCGGTGACTCTAATACATAAGTATCAGGAAAAGCAATACCCTTTTTCTTTTTCAATAAAAGGAAATGTCGGTGCTAACATTTTATAACACCAATGCCAACGTTCAAAATAACTCGCCAAGTTGGCAACGCTGATTTCAAATGTGTTATATGCACTTAATTGGCAACCATGTGTTTCATTTCATGTAATGTTGCAATAATAATAGGTTGTGAAGAATCGAAATGTCACAGGAAGATTTTTTGGTACTTATGTATTATTGCAACAATTGCCAATTCTATTAATAACTCACTAAGTTGGCAACCACAATTTCCTATGTGTCGTCTGCACTGTGTTGGCAACCATGTGCTTTGTTTCATATAATGTCGCCAATAGGTTGTGATCATACTAATGTTTTTGACCAAATGGTCATGCTGTGCAGTGGAAGTGGGCAGAAAGTACCGCTGAAATGTACTGATATAAGCTATTATGATGGAAATAAGCAAGATGTTAAAGTGTACTGATATTCAGGCGATTATTTAGTTCCAAGCTTTACTTACTTTGGGGCCAACTACCTTCTGTTGCCTGATATCAAAATCACATGAATTGTAACTCAAGGACATCCGAAGACTGGTCTGATAATACCACCAACATTCAGGTTAGCGAGTTTAAGGAAAAGCAACCGCACAAACCCAAGGCCCTTACAACTGTTTAGTACCAAGATACGTATAAATGTTTTTTGCATTGTTGACTCTTTAAAAATAACAAAACTAATAAACAACATGGGGGAAGCAAGAAATGTACCCTGCTAGGATCCATCCTGTTAGAGTGTAGTATGGGGGGGGGGGCCTTGGCGTTGTCAATTTCTTTTGGTGACCAAAATCGATTGCCAAGCTACTTCACTTAGCGATAGGTGTCCGGATGCCAGAATGAATTTGTTATCTCACCATAATATGAATATAAAAATCGCCAAATCCAAAGGGCCCTATACTACATTTGAGCTGATCCACTCAATATCTTTAAAAGTGACCAGCACAATAAAAATTGCCTTGCAAGCTGTGTAGTTGTTCCATTATTCACTTAACATGCATTATTACAAACCACAAAAGTATATAAGAAATTATCATAAACAAAAATTACGCAGATACATAAATTTAATGCGGAGGCTAGGCTTTAGTATCACCCACTCACGTTGGCGGGATAAGTGGCCGATTCGACACACACACACACAATCCAACCAAGCTAAGAACTAAATCATTACCTGAATATCAGTACACTTTAACGGTACACCTTGTTCACTTTCAACTGTATAGCATGACCATTTAGTTTGAAAAAGCCGTTCTGAAATAACATCCTTTATTTATTTTGAATTTTCGGAAAAGGATAAATACGTTATAACACATCGACAGTCGACTGTTGCCAAACGGTAAAACAAAATTTAGAAAAAACACTTTTTTACGGCGATTTTTTTCGAAGAACAAATGAAATTCCATGACAAAGAGTGAGAAAACGAATAAATACAACCATAAATAAATATATTTACCATAAAATGTGCTACAATGCCCCAAAAAACTGCTCGAACCATTCATTTTTGCAGAGTTAAAAATTTACATGCTTGATGACGTCATATCTTCGTTTAGCTGACAAAACGCTTAAAAATTGAATTTTTAAAAAAATCTAAAACGAATTTCGAAAAAAACTCTTTGAGGTTAAAAGCATAACAGCATGTTAGAAGTGCCAAGTTTCACACTTGCATGATTTCCTTTTTTTCTTTCTTTTTTTGGTTCATTATCAGAACAGGCACATGGAGCACTACTTTTGGCTGGAGGAGGCCAGAGTGAGGTTGGGATGAAATGAAACCTGTTTAAGAACCTTCTTCATGTAATTTTGTGTATGTGTACCAAATTTCACGTTATTTGGCTGTCTGGATCTTGAGTTATAAGGGAACAGACAAACAGACAGACAACAAATGCGTATTATATATAGAGAGAGAAGTATTGCGTTTACTTACCGCTTGTTGAAGAAAGCATTGAATATGGCGGTGAAGGAAGAATAGCAATAATCTGTATTTTCAACGACAGAAAATGGCATAGATATGTAAAACACGTAACATTTATAAGTAAAAAATGTGTACAATGCATGTGTATATATAATTACAATCAGTAAGAAGAACCGATTTGTAGAAGGAAAATTACTTTGATAAGCATTTAATCACATCCATAATTTCCGTTTCATTGATTGTAAAAAAATTTTTAAAAAAACCTTTGAGATATTTGTGTCATGAATAGGCAATCATGATCTAAGATTCTGTTTATAAATAGCATCACAGATTATTGTTCCGCTTAAAGACTCAGTTCTGAAAGGGAAAAAAACCACATAACATAAAATCTTAAATATTTAAAATTGAAAAAGAAATAAAATAAATACATATAAAGTAACCTTACATATAGTAGAAATTATAATATTAATCCAAACTAAACAGCTACTTTAAATAGGTAAATTAAAGTTTTATTTTGAGGAAACTACCATAAGTACCTCAGAACAAAAGAAGCATGTCAAAAAATCATATATGTAAATAGAAATTCTAATTTAAATCACAACATTAACAAAATCAGTTAATCCCAATTAGTTTTAATGGAGTGTCATTTTCTTTAGTTACATTTTTCTACGTTTTTGTTATAATGGAAAAACATGGAATTTGCCAATAGAAGGAAAAGGGTACATATTGGTGTAACCGCAACAAAATTTGCACCACGATATTAAAATAACAGATTCTTATGTGTTTTTTATGAAGAAAAATAGTCAAATTTTGGTAAAAAAATTGCTACTTTGTCTGCGGTGACTTTAATACATAAGTATCAGGAACAGCAGTACCTTTTTTCTTTTTTAATGGAAGGAAATGTTGGTGCTAACATTTTATTGCACCAATGCCAACCTTCAAAATAACTCGCCAAATTGGCAACGCAGATTTCAAATGTGTTATATGCACTGAATTAGCAACCATGTGCTTCATTTCATGTAATGTGAATGAACATGAATTGTAGCCCAAGCACAGCCGTTGATTGATAATACCACCAACATTCAGGTTAGCGAGAAGAAGGAAAAGCAACCGCACAAATCCAAGGCCCTTACAGCTGTTTAGTACCAAAACACATACAAATGTTTTTTGCATTGTTGACTCATTAAAAATAACAAAACTAATAAACAACGGGGGGGAGCAAAAATTTTGTCGCCAAGAAGCGTGCCCTGCTAGGATCCACCCAATTAAAGTGTAGTATAGGTAGTTGTCAATTTCATTTGGCAGTAGTATAGGATCCCACTATACTACATTTTTTTTTAATAAATTTATTTGCAAAACTCCTCATGCTCCACATTGCATAACATGAGGCTTACAGACGTAAGTGGTAACAACATTACAAAACAATAATAATAACAACAACAACAAAAAACATAATTAAGAAGAAAAAAAACATAATAAAGGGGGAAAAAACACAAAAAGGGAAAAAAAACATAAAGAGCCAAAACTAAAATAAAGGAAGGGAGGAAATACACAAATATAAAGAAAGGAAAGTATCTGTAAAATTTTAAAAATCTATACTGTAAACAAATTTTCTCAAGACATTAAGGCTTTCAGAACAATTGACTAACAAAGACAAAATGGGTGGCCAGGAAATACCTAAGCATTTTAACTCCTTTTTAAAATTTTCTCTTTTACAACAATATAGATTACAATACAACAAGATTCCCGGATTCCGTATCCAGACCACAAGAACAAATATCATTACCAATTAAGTTAAACCTAAATAAATAGCTCTTAAAATTACCATGTCCTGTTAGAATCTGGGATAACTTAAAATCAGTAACAAATTTCTTACATTTTAGCCGTTGATAAATAGTCGGAAAAAACTTTTTAGTCCATAAAGCTTTAGGTGAGGCCAAGAATTTGGAGTTCCAGTCGGAAACAGTTCTTTCCCAAGCTAAATGCTTCCAGTAGGACAATGGCACAGACATCGAAAGGCTCATATCTTGGCAAGTTGCCTCTTTAGCCAACTGGTCCGCTCTATCATTGCCGAGATTTCCGCTATGGCCCCGAACATAAGAAAAGTGGATATCACAGTCTTCAAGGTTGTACAGAATAGATTGAACCTCCACAACAAGTTTTTCTGTAGAATTTATATTGTGCAAAGAATGAAGCGAAGAGAGCGAGTCGGTGCAAATAAGAAATTTGAGAGTATCGCCCTGACGGAGAGAGTCCTGAATCACTTTTACGGCAAGATTAATGCAGAGTAGTTCGGCTTGAAAAACAGAGCATTCATCTCTTATTCGATGCTGGAAAGTAGCTTTTTCAAATCCTTCCTCGTAAATAACGCAGGCAAGACCAACTCTTCCATTCAATTTACTGCCATCCGTGAAACAAATAGTTTTATAATCTTGAAGAACTTCATTTGAATAAGTTACAAGAGTGATAGCCTTTCTACATGAAGGGTGTGGCAATAATGAAATTGGAATCACCCCATCCAGCGTTCCAAGGCTGGTACTCAAAAAGCTTTTGCGAACATCAAGATTGTTCAAAATAGCCAAGTCAATAGGTGGCATTCCAGAAATTGCAAACACTGCTTCATAGCTAAGAGTTTTGTATCCTTTAATGACACGAAGTAAAAACCTCCGTTGCGTTCTCCTAATCAGTCTACTATTAATTTTCTTTCTTAAAGAGTGCCCCCAAGCTCTCGATGCATAAGACATAAGAGGTACTATCCCCTGCTTATAAATCAACTGAAGAACATTAGTTTTCACCCCAAAAGTATTGTTTGCAATTCTTAACAGTCCAAGAAGAATTTTTTCACTTTTGCTAGAAATATAAGAGATATGCTCCTTCCACTGCATTTTGTTATCAACAATTATGCCCAAATACTTAATCTTGTGCACTTCTTCAATTGTTACACCTCCAAGTTTTAAGTTGATTTTTTGAACTACTGTCGATTTTTTATAAATTTTCATTACTTTTGATTTAAGTGGATCAAACTCTAACTTATATAGCTCTGACCATTTAAAAATATAATCAAGAATGTTTTGCGACAAAGTGCAGGCATCCTGAAAGTCTTTACACTGGACAATAAGAAGTACATCATCTGCAAAAGCTATTTTATGACAATTAGGGAACTTTGAGATATTGCAAAGAAGATCGTTCATAATTAAATTCCACAGAAAAGGTCCCATAACTGACCCTTGAGGGCAGCCTTTTTCTAAAGCAATATTCGTTGTGACATTACCCAATGTAAGATCAGCTGAACGATATTGTAAGAAGCTTCTAATAAGGCAAAAGATGTTTTTAGGAACTTTGAAACTTTTGAGCAGGTGCAAGATGCCAGGCCACCAGGCATTATCGAAAGCTCCTTTAATGTCCAAGGAAATTAGAAAAGTCACGTTTTTTCGCTTGCCCTCCTTGACTAAATCACAAAGGCGTACCAAGGCATCCTCTGCTGACCTTTGAGGCGTAAAACCGTACTGGTCGTCACTTAAAAGACTAGACTTTCTTAAATAGTGGTTAAGTCTAGTAATGCAGAGTTTTTCCAAGCACTTTCCCAAACAAGGGAGTAAGCTTATGCAACGAATATTGTCTATGTGCGTCCTTGACAATTCAGTACTTTTAGGAAGAAGTACAATTTTTGCTCTTTTCCAAATCTTTGGGAAAACACCCAATTTCAAGCATTTGTTAAAGAGAGGCAAAAGGACAGAAGGAGAACAATTGTGAAACTTCTTAATCAGTTCATTATTAATTCTGTCGGAACCAGGAGATTTATTTAAACTTAAATTACCTATAACACTGTCAATTTCTGTTCTTGAAAAAGGGATATCATCATCACTTTCATAAACCAAATCAGCTTCTGAACGCAAAACCCTACGTTGAGAATTATCTTGACTATTTGGATCACGAGGAAAAGATTTCCTCAAGATGGCATCTATAGTATATTCAAAAGAAGAAGTAAAATGTCCAGAGGAGACTTCGATTCCTGAGATTTCAAGTCTTTTGGTAAAATTGGTTTTCACTCCATGAGTATAAATTTTCTTCCAAACATTCAGTACAGTAATATCAGCGAGAAAAGATTTCCAAGAGTTCGCCTTGCTTTCATCAAGTTTGAATTTATATTTTATCCTAATTTGAATGTAATTTTCTCTATAAACTTCCCTCAGAACGGAATTCTTTGTTCTTTGATATCGTCTTCTTGCTGCATTCAATTGTTTACGCATGCAAAATAATTCAACGGACCACCAGGGTACTTTATGACATCCTCTCTTTTTCAAAGGGATAGATTTTTCTGCAGCCGATATAATTAGATCTTGCACATCTTGAACACATAATTCGAGACTATCAGGTAGTATACAGTTATTCAAAAAATCTAATACGGCATTCTCGGCTTTAGAACAGTGAGAATAAAACATGTTCCAATTTGCTCTTTTAGTATTGAAAAGATTTCTTTCTGCAGAACAGTCACAAGCCCTAGCTGAACTGGGAATTTTCAGCCCAAAAGAAATCATTCTATGATCAGAGAGGGAATCATAGTCTGGTATAAACCACCTATCAAGTAATCTAAGCACATCAGTTCCAACAGCTGTAATATCAATATAGCTAGTACCCTGACCAGCACTAAACGTAGGCCCATAATCCTCATTTACCGTAATCAATTGCCATGTACTGAAGAATTCACATAACTTAATGCCTCTAGAGTCAGTCACAGGACTAAATCAAACTTCAGACTTACTATTTGCATCCATGCACCAAATAAGTCTTTTTAACACTCTATTTGAAAACATATGCTCAATTTTTCTTAGATCCAAATCAATATTAACTGAAGGTTCAAAATAATATGAAAATACAGTAAAATCGTATCCTCTAAAAGAGATGTCAATCATTGCAGAATTATAATCAAGATTCCTAGGATCGGAAAAAACTGTAATCGCCATGTTTCTAACAATAATACTACATTTGAGCCGGCCATTTTTATTGTGCTGGCCACTTTTAAAGATATTGGGTGGATCGACTCAAATGTAGTATGGGGCCCTTTGGATTTGGCGATTTTTCTCCCAATCCACCCAATATCTTTAAAAGTGGCCAGCACAATAAAAATGGCCTTGCAAGCTGTGTAGTTGTTCCATTATTCAATCAACATGCACTATTACAAACCACAAAAGTATATAAGAAATAATCATAAGCAAAAATTACACAGATACATAAATTTAATACGGAGGCTAGGCTTCAGTATCACCCACTCACATTCGCGGGATAAATGGCCGATTCGAGAATCCAACCAAGCTTATAACTAAATCATCACCTATCTGTACACTTTAACAGTACACCTTGTCCACTTTCAATCGTATAGCATGACTATTTGGTTTGAAAAAGCTGTTCTGAAATAACATCCTTTATTTATTTTGAATTTTCGGAAAAGGATAAATACGTTATAACAAATTGAAAGTCGACTGTTGCCAAACGGTAAAACAAAATTTAGAAAAAACACTTTATTACGACGACTTTTTTCGAAGAACAAATGAAATTCCATCACAAAGAGTAAGGAAACGAATAAATACAACCATAAATAAATATATTTACCGTAAAATGTGCTACAATGCCCCAAAAAACTGCTCGAACCATTCATTTTTGCAGAGTTAACACTTTACATGTTTGATGACGTCATATCTTCGCTTAAAAATTAAATTTTAATAAATCGCTTAAAAATTGAATTTTAAAATTGAACGAAACCTGTTTAAGAACCTTCCCCATGTAATTTTGTGTACGTGTACCAAATTTCACGTTATTTGGTTTTCTGGATCTTGAGTTATAAGGGAACAGACAAACAGACAACAAATGCGTCTTATATGTATATAGATAGAAAGAGAGAGAGAACTAATATTAGGAATTGAAAAATAGTCGAAATTCGGGTCCTGTTAGTTAACATTAAGCGAGGATAGCCTAATATCTTTAAGTTTCGTACTTTCGATTAGTTGACTTCAAATACTAAACAAATGTATGTATTAAAAATGTTCGCATTCAAACTATTTTTGAAGTGAAACTTCTTTGCTGACGGGAGTGAATGGGAAATTTAAACCAGTTTTTCGTAACAGTGGAAAAGCGAACGGAAGTAGTGATCCCCCCATCCCTCCGAAACGTCGCCATGGTGAGGAGATAGCGAGAGGGGGAAGGGAGTGGGGGTGGGTACACCACGTGACTTGCGTCATATCCGTGAAAAAGTTAGACGATTGCTAAGGGGGAATTGTGCATCAAAAGTATATCTTGCTGCAATGGACGAAAGGCGCTTAGGTATTGGTGACATTAAGTGGGCACCCTTGCTACTCTCGTAACGAACTCGCGTGGCGTATTTTCGTAGTTTTTATGTAATAAACGTGCCGTTTTCAAAGAAATAAATGCACCCAAAATATTACCATTATATGGCTCTTCCCGTTACGGGAGTGTCTGGGGCATTGTGTATATGTCACTAACGTTCGCGCCAGAATCGCTACGGATAGCGTCTTGTAAACAAACACAGTGACTTCTGTTAGGGATGCATTAAGTCTATATTATTAATTTTTATTTCCAATGAATCAAAATAAATTCTGGTCAGATAGCCTAGAACAAATGCAAAAAGAGGAAAAGAGTTTCGTGAAAGAAAAAAAAGCAAAACTAGCAAACATTTCCTGGCGAAAGTCTATATATCACCAGGTTGTTCTGTCGCAGCTTTTATCATCTTAATCCATAAAGTTTTAGTGCTGTACTCATCAGAGGCTGCTGCAATAATTGGATCCGATGATGATTAAAGGCCAATTATCTTAACTGGAGATTTTAATGTTAATTTTGCTTCAAAAGAAGCAAAGTCACTCATTGAATTCTTGAAACGGACGCTGAATTTGACAATGAATACTGATTCTAGAGAAGGAAAAACAATATACGGAACCACGATTGATGCAGTTTTCTCACATTTTCTTGATTGACTACAATCGAGGATTTTTATATCCTACTTTAGTTACCACACACCTATTGTGTCTTTCTTGGAAAATGATGATGCAGAAAGTTAAATAAAAATATTTTCTTACAATAAATGAAGTTCGAATTTTATTTGATTAAAGTTATCTCAGCAGTTTAATATACACTGCTGACCACCGTAAATGCAACACCAAGAAAGACAAGAGATAGCACAACAAAATTTATTTTGTAGATAACATGTTGACCAAGTATCAAATGATTACATTTATAGACTTCTGTGAAGTGTGGTTCCTACCAGAATCGGTAGCCAGATTAGCCGCCATTGTTGGAGATCACCGCTGCCACACGCCTCGGCATTGATTCAAAGAGACTTTGAATATGTTCTTGGGGTACAGCAGACCAAGCAGTTTCCACACGTTGCCAAAGTTGATTTGGTGTGGCAGCTGGGGGTGTAATCTGGGTCAATCGTTGAGCAACCATGGACCACATGTTTTCTATCGGCGAAAGATCTGGAGAGCGAGCCGGCCAGGGAAGCAATTCAATCTGGTGATTGACGAAGAATCTTTGAATAATGCGTGCCACGTGTGGTCGCGCATTATCCTGTTGAAATATGGCTGTGGCAAAGTCCTGAAGGTAAGAAAGGATAACTGGCTCCAACAGCTCGGAAATGTAGCGCTGGCTGTTTAAAGTACCGGCAATGCGTACTAGAGGAGTGCGAGAGTGATATCCAATACCGCCTCATACCATAATACCCGGTGTAGGACCAGTGTGGGGGTGCATAACGTAGCTGTTCAGCATCCTCTCTCCACGGTGTCTCCAGACTCGAATCCGACCATCGTGGTGTTGCAGACAGATGCGTGACTCGTCAGTAAATACAACTTCATTCCATTCTGCCGCCTACATCCTTCTTTCATCGCACCATTGGTGGCGGAGACGTCTGTGGTTCTGCCTCAAGGGAAGATCAAGCAATGGACGTCTTGCGGACAGACCACTCTGCTGTGAACGGCGTCGAATGGTACGCGCAGACACTGAATGATGCGTTACAGACTCAATGTGCTGTGCTATGGTTCGTGATGTGACTGAGCGATTCGTCACTGCCATGTGCACAATTTGCCTGTCCTCACGTGAAGTGATGCACTGAGGTGGATGCGATCGACCACGTTGGTCCGTCGTACTCTCCTGCATCCAACTGTCACATATCCGCATTGCAGTTGTTTGGTTTCGTCCAACACGACTACCGATTTCCCTGAAAGATAATCCACAATCTTGATAGGCCACTATCCTTCCTCTGTCGAACTCGGATACTTGATCAAAAACTGATCGCTGTTTTCTACGAGACATAACTGATCATTTTTTGAAAAAACCACAAGAAAAACACAATTGCCGAACTTGAAATCGTCGAAATCTCCAAGCCTTAAATAGCGCTTTGAGGTGGCGCCACAGGCGTGCGTGATGTGTGTCTGCGCTGAAATTCTAATCATTTGCATGTCTCACCTCCACTGATGCATGTTGTAAATTTCATGTTATTTGCGTGCTTCGTTCAGGGTGTTGCATTTACGGTGGCCAGCAGTGTAATTAAATCTATTCCTGCATTTATGGCCAACGTCGCCAAAGAAGTTTCACTTCTATGGCGTGGCTTTCCACGTTCTTTTTTTTTCTAATCTTTTAAATAATATCAGATACATGCAATCTTAAAAAATCGTAATGAACGGTATTAACAATCGTGTTTCATACGTGCTTTTTTTTTAAGAGAGCTGGGAAAAGCTTTCATTGTTACTTACAATTTTTTTTCTTTTAAAAAAAAGGGAATAACGTCCTTTAAAAGGCTCTCAAGAGAGCGCAACTACAAGTATAAATCTCATTTTTTCCCCTTTTTATTCTTCTCATTTATTTGCCATGATTAGTTTTTTTTTTTTTTTTTATTATATTCAGCAGTAAATAAAATATAATTAAACTTATGCATAAAATGAAATGTATTTCAAAAGACTTTTTTTACTTAAGTAATTAAATTAAATAAACAGAAATTACTAAGTGAATCATTTTAATGTCCCAAGAAAAAAAAAAAATTTCGAAACAATTTTGTGAAAGCAAATAAATTGTGTTCTTCGTTTCAAAGAAAAATAAAAGGGTAATTGTATAAAATCAACAAAACATTTTTAAAGAGCAAAATTTCGTTGAGATTAATAAATTATTATCGCTATTTTATTCAAATAAAATACACAAAGCTATTATTTTTTTAAAAGTTTAAAAATGAAACCAATTTTTTTTACTCTCTTGCAACACAAACATTATTCGCACAATTAATCTGCTCTCTCCCGCTGAAAAAAATTAACGAATTTTTATTTCAAATTATGTTTTAGTTTGCATTTAATTAATAAGAATGATTAGTTTTTCGCTTAAAATTATAAGGGAAAAAAGATCTTTCTGCTTAGTTAGAAATCCATGCTTAGTTAGCACATTTCACACAAGTACAATTTGAAAAATTATTATTTGAGAATCGTAGATAAAAAAATACCTTTCAATTAAAATGGAGGCAATTTCTGTCACTAAAAAGTGTGGATACCTTTTTCTCACACTTTTGTCAATTACTAATATCTCTTAGAATAATGAAGGCACAATTTACTTATAATGATGTAAAACCAAAGTAATGGGAAATTTATATTTCAACGAAAGATTGATTTGTTGCGAATTAAAATCGTTTTACATTTACTTGAGGTATACTGACAATGGATCTAACAGGTTTGAGCCACAGTAAAATGGCGAACAAAACTTGAGCTGATATCCTATTCAGAAGCGGATTAAGCGGCTGGCAGCCGCCAGGGGTCCCCAGCACCAGTATGGACCTCAAGTTTGATGAATTCAATTTATAAAAAAAATGTATAACAAAAAATATTAACCTATATTGCAACCTCGGTGATTTCCACAGATTTGAGTTGTGTTGCAGTCCTAGCCATCTTTCTTCCGTATATCTGTATTGTTGCAATCTGTACAAAAATTTTCACGTGCGTTTTTTTTTTTTTTTTTTTTTTTTGCATAATTTTATTTTGATCAAACGAATACTTCGTTCGTTTTTAGTCAAACAAGTTCGTTTTTAGTCAAACAAGTTCGTTTTTAGTTCACAGCCGCGCTTAAATACTCTCGAATGCATCCAAAGCCAAGGAAATTGGACATGTCATGAAAAATATGCCGGCATAAAGGCCCCGTATGAATTGTAACTTTACGTATATAACTTATCATTCATTTTTGTCATCATCATAAAAAATAATTTTATGTCTGTCTCACCGAATCATATGTCGATTCCATATTTCAAGTTTCTTGATCAGTCCGAAACCATTCCGGCCCATAGGGCATCTTCCCAATTGCCCACCGGCCCCTTCCGCCACTGGATACATCTTACACTATATATAATGGGGGGAAAATCCCATCACCAGAAAAAATTATTGTAGAACAATGAAACTACCGCAATGCATTTGTCTGGGTAACACATTTAATTGATTAAAGTTTTAAGGTCATCGGTTAATGTAAACGCGAGAAGAGCCATTTCAAATGTGAAATGATAATACATTAAAAACCGGTATAACCACCAGAATTTTAAAAGCAAACATGCAAACGTGTATACAAGGCGTCGCATAAGAACCGGATATCAGTTTGTCGGATGGAATTGAATGCCTGCTGCTCTTGGTCCGTCAATGTAAGGTTGTTTAGTTCTGGTTAGGGATTACATTGTCATTGCCGTCCAATGATGTCCCAGTCGTGCTTGATTGGGCCAAGGTAACACGTTGGCACTCTATCGTGCACGTTGGGTTACAACTACGTATAAGGTTGCACGTTATTCTGTTAACAATCACAGAATGATGTTTATAATGGCAGTACAACAGTTTGAATCACCAGACTGACGTACAAGTTTGCGGTCAGTGTGTGTGAATTAACCTCGAGAGTGAACTGGCAACCAAAGAAAATTTCTCGCGTCATACCATAACTCTAGGTGCAGGCCTCATTTTGTCTTGGCCCCAGAAAGTTTGCCGGTGCGGACCTGGCCTTCTTCTACTTAATATACAGCTATCATTGCTGTGGCGTAACGTATACCCACCTATCGCAAAAGGGGGGAGGTCATAGCCTGATTGACGCTTGGGGCCCTAGACCCGACTTTGTAAAGGGGGCCGTTACTCCACTGCATCACTGGCACCTAGAGAGGAACAGCTTTGATCGGAACACATCACCGCTCATCTCTCCAATGATCTCTAGCGTCACATTACTGAAGTCGTAGATGCCAGTGATTTGGAGCTTATGGTATGAACGCTACAGGACGTCTGTCTGGGAACTATTTTTCAAACGACTAATTTGTTATCACTCATCTGGTGCCGAAAAAACTGTAATTTCTGCAGTAGATGAACTATGTTCCATGTGGTGAATACTGCGGTCTTCTCTGTTAGTGGTGACCTGTGCGTGATTGAATCATAGTTTTCTTGAGGTAGTACCTTTCTGGGACCACTGCTGCCAAAAATCCTGCACACTGGATGCATTCCTCCCGGAAAAAGAAAAATTCCACCTTTTTTAGATATATTATAAAACCTCGTTCAAACTCAGTGAGCTGTTGATAATGTCTTCTTTATTAAATCATTTTGGATCAACATCAACTCACTGCGTCAAATCTTAACAATAACTCCCGAACTTTATAGCACGTACTTAAATTACCCTTGATTCACATGCTCAAATGATGCTACTAGCGCTACACTTTTCTCCCTATCGCGAAATTTGAATGTAACTCATCTTTCAGATGTATAAGCATGCCTACCAAATTTCTTTGACGTAGCACAACTCTTTCCTAGTATAATGGGATTTTTATTTTCATCGGTGTATTTTATTAGTGACGATAAATGAAATAAAATGAAGTTATATGTCAAAAGCTATGTTTAGTTCAAAGCAAATTATTTTAACTAGTTGAATTTAAACCTCAATAGTAAGATTAAGATAAATAAAGGCGTCCCAGGCTAAAATTCGTGATTCGAATGAGTGAAAGAAGACCACAATACTGAAGGCAACTTTTCTTTTGAAACATACACACAGATGGACAAATAAGAAACTTCCCTAATGACCATGATTGGGAAAACTATACTCCAGAGAATAAATGCTACTAGCAAATTATTACAGCAAATGGATACAGTTTAATAAAATCTCTAGAAAATTATATCCAAAATTTCAGAAATGTATATGGAAAAATAGATTAAGGATAGCAACTGATTTATTAGAACTCTCGTTTGAAAAGGTAGCAGAACAAATTTTATGGAAGCACTTGTCCTGTCTGTGAAAGAAAAGAATTCGGTTAGGATGTTTTAAAGAAGGAAAAATTTAATAGCTAATTCATTTTATGTCATATGCGATAGGGCAAGAGCTGAGATTTATGAAACTATAATAGAACACTTTATCTTATTTTTTGACGACAGATTATTACCTGAAATTAAGAAGCAAATTACATAAAAACTAAAGAAAACTACAAAGACTCTATTGAATCTTGTAATTTTGACAATATGAATTGGATCAGTTTTTACTATTTTGAAAGGAAAAGATACAATGAACCACTAGAAATGTACCAAGTTACAAGAGAAATCCTAATGTGGAGATACTTTCCCTATTGTAGAGATCCTTTTGAAAAGATTTTTTACAATATCCATATTGAATGCATCAGGTGGGAGAATTTTTTCAGTATTAAAGCGTGTTAAAAATTATTTAAGAAGTACTATGGTAGAAAAGGAAGCCCAGTGGATGAGTGGTAGTGCATCGCGCTTCCAAGCCACAGGTCCGAGGTTCAAACCTCGGCTGGGCAATGTCGACTCAGCCTTTCATCCCTTTGGTGAGTCAATAAATGAGTACCAAGCTTGCTTGGAAACTTAACACTGGGGGTTTCGCGTTAGACTGACCACTTGATCGGAACATCTGCTCATGCACCCCAAGGTCACGTATATTGATACGGGCACAGCAGGCCTTTGCCCTGATGGGTTGTTGCGTCACTGAATTAAGTTATGGTAGAAAAGACAATTTAACAACATGGCCATGTTATATATAGAACAAGATGTTTTGGATAAAATAGATAGGGCTATAAAATAATTGATGAATTTGCCAAAGAGAAATCAAGAAATAAAGTTGTATAGAAAAATTGTAAGCCTTCTTTAGTAATGTTTTTAATTTTTTTAAATACAGTTAAGATTTTTCTTTAGCTGTTGAGTTTTTTATTATTAATAATAATTTTTTTTTGAGAATTTTAGGTCAGCGAATCTTTTTACTATTTTAGTTTTTTGACAATTGAGCCTATGGGCCTCAAACTTTTACCACCAGGGGCCTCCGACTACCTTAATCCTCCTCTGATCCTTGTGTACCAATGCTACGACGGTTTGTGGACCAACTCCATTTAATGAACAGCCATTTTATGGTATTAGACGCACTTTGATAGAATTAGAGCACGTGTGTGCATGCGTGTATGTGCGAGAATTTTCTTTCTTTTCCAAAATCCAAAAGTGCAACAAAATACACTACTTCTTGACCCTGAAACTGCAACACTAAGAGTGGCCCCAAAGTGATAAAGAAACTCGACAGACAGAGAGATACAACAGCGAACAAAAAGTAACGTTTAAATTGAAACATTATTCGTAACACAGAACAAAACAACGTCAGGTCAGTAGATTGTCACCGTGGACTGCAATACACAAAGCAACACGTTTAGGTGTAGAGGCAATGGAGAATATGAATGGTGCCTAAAGGGATGGATCTCATTCCAAGTCAAACAATTTTTTCACAGTTCATTTTTGAACACAACGGTGTCAGAGTATGCAAGCAGCGTCGAATCACGTCCTAGCTGTGGACGATTGGTGAGAGATCACGAGAGAATATTAGCCAGGAAAGCATTGCAGAGCGTGTTGGCTGATGTGTGTAATGTAAAGGGCATTGATCCCCCCTCGAACGAAATCATCGACCTTTATTCTGAAGTGCATCGACCATCACCAACCATCTTTTTCAAAGCGCATTGTTGACGTGTCTAATTGGACGTTAGCTGATATTTGACTTTGAAATAAACCAGCCCCTCTCAGCCTTGCCATGTGTATCATAAAATCATGTCTGTCTCCATTGGCTTCAGCTTCTCATTCATTCACTTGCCCTGTGATACAAGATTTATCTGACAGAAACAAAGGCAGGGATAGTATCCATTCTGCAGGTTTTTCCCCTTATATTCCACTTACGTTAGTAGGAAAAGCTCGCTTTCACATCATTTGCATTGCTCGGTAAAGTAGCAGTGTGCATAATTTTGTGATAATTTCTTTTTAGCGTTGTTATAGGTGCACCTACTCTGAAATTTTCATAATGTTCGTATCACTCTATCTTGGTGTTGCATTTCACACCCACGCGACTTTTTAAGCTAGATAAAATCAAAAAGCTTAGCAATAGCCAAAACTAGTATCCAAAATCTGTTTAATCCTAAACCTGAACTCCTACAACTGCTTGACAAAGAAAGCCTTGAAATTTTTCCCTCCACGGACAGTATTTTGCTCAAAAAATAATACGCCTTCTTTTTCTTTTTTGCTTCTCCAAGCCAACGGCATTATTAATAAAATTAATGAATTAAAAGATTTCATAATTGATCAGGAAGCTGATATTTTTGCAATCTATGAAACCCATCTTAATACATTTGGTATCCCACGTTGGATAGCAAATGTTAGTTAATGCTGGTTCTTTTGTGATCACATAATCCAATTTCAACGATCAATGGAAAAATTGCATCATTTACTGTGGTGGAGGGGCAGTAATAATTATTTTACATTCCACCTAATAGTTAAATTTAAATACATTTCTGAATGCATCATCACTAATGTAAAAACAATCTTGTTTTTCCTTCCATTACCACCGTTCTTCTAATATTGTGAATAATATTCATCCTAAAAATATTCTATAATTAGAACAATTTGGCTGCAATACATGTACCACTCATGAAACTGAAACCAATGTCATAACAATATCCCTCCTCCACACACACACCCCTGTAATAAAATGAGTATTTTTAAAAAATAAACAATAGGAAGACATGACATGAGGAGATGAGGTGGTGGTATTTTTAATGAAGCACTTAAAAACTAACAAATAACTGAGAAATAACCATTTTACACAAATTTTCATGTTTTTTACGTGCCTAAAACTCAATTAATTAATTAAACAAACCATAAAAATCATTTCTTCAAATTTAATTAAGACCACTTAAATTCTAATAATTATCGACTTTAAAGTACAACAGAACCCTAAAAATAACAAAAATATCGAATTCCATATAAGAGGAAAACTTGCAACCCCCTCCCCCACACACACCACTCAACACTATTTACAAATATTACTGGACATATCATGACATTTTAGGAATCTGCAAAAGAGATCTTTACACCCCGTCTTCCTCCATTCCCGTCTTTTCCCGCTCAAAAATCCATCATCCACAGCAGCATTCTACTTTCCAATCAAAACAGCGTTACAAGTCGAGTTTTTAAAATATTTTCTTTTCCACCCAAACGTATCATTATTCGATAACTTCTGTGGGCAAAGAATATAATTTTAAGCAAATCACCACCAGAGACTTAGGACGCATTCTGCTACTTTTTGTACGATGGACTTTTTCAGAAATTTATTTATCATAAATTCATTTTCTATCTGATTGAAATAATTCATAACTATCACAAAAACAAATGATTTAAAGTAACGTTGTGTCAGGGATATTGATATACTGAACCAAGCAGATATCCATACCTTAAATAGGGTTTACAGGCCTTTTTTATACTTAACAATTACCTTTATAAATTCCTCCAATTCCCAACGTCGCTATTTATCATATTGCTGATGATATGGGCATACCATCCGAATCCTATAACAATATTAAAGTCGTATATAGTTTTAAAAAGGACAAATTTTTAAAAAGTGGCCCATCTTGAAAAAAAATGCTGTTAACAGTAAAAAAAACAACTTTCAGAAAAGAACATGCATACTTTTATCCCTCTAAATAAAGATTTTTAAAAATAGAATCTCTTGAAACTCTACAGTTAAATACCCAGGAATTCATCTGGACTTCCAATTTCTTATCAAAAACATATATGACACATCGAAGTTAAATAATATACATATGAATAATTACATCCTTTTAACTAGCCGTTATTCCTAGGAGATAAAATTCCTAGCAGATTCCCTCTTTCTTGCAGATAAAATTCTACGCAAGTTATCAGACCAACTATACTGGATGCATGTTTCAGCCGGGGCCACACAGCTCAAACGAATTTAAAAATACAAATTTTATAAAATGAACTCTTCTCAGAATAATTATTAATTCTCTTTGAACCAGAATTCGATTCTTCAAGATGAATAGCTAACCTAGCCAGAAAATATTACAGTTGTACATCATGAACACACACTCTCATAAAATCTCAGCAAACTTATTTTTCCGTAAAATTCCTATTATTATTTGCACTTGCAGCAGCTTTAATTTTTTTTTTTAATTTCTCGTGCCTACTCCCTTTTTTAACCCCAATTATTTCCGAATTTCCTCAGATTATTTCAGTACAGTTTTATTCGTTTGAATAAAACCAACTGCACAATTTAAAAGTGCAATATATTTATCAGAACAATGTTACATATATAAACTAGTTGTAATACACACACACATTAACATTTCTTATGTCACAACTGCTAGATGGCGCAACCAGCCAGAATACTTGTACCGTTTTACTCTGACGCAGTGAGTGAGTGAATATTAACCTCGCGCTGTTCAGCTACACGAGGGCTTTTGACGACGGACCTCGTAATTTTGACCCATGGTCAAGTGACGAGGACAACACCTGAACTGGCACCTCCCTCACCTACCATACCACACCACAACAACGGGAGGACATTTGAGCTCTCGATAATGACGCAGTAACAGAAGCCATAAGGGAGTGAATTGGTAGACTGTTTGAGATCTGGTGTGCACCAACACGCGGCAATCTCTCTCAATGTAGTTTTCTCGTAAATGTATGCATAGAACATGGAACTGTATGTAATTTAGTGTCTAGAAGAGTATCTATGCACATGAAATAAATTATATTCGCCTAGAGATGGATCATTTGTGCTTATGAGTGATTTCTGACACGTCACACACATTTATAAAACAAAGAGTATTACTCACAAATTGTAAAAAAAAGTCACAGATCATGCAATATGCTGATGATGGTACGTACAAACAATAATCCATGTTTAGCATTCTTTCCCATCGCATGTTGCCATTTTTTGCCAATGCTGTAGTGAATCGAAAGTTAAGCCCCTGCGTATTCGACTTTCAGAAATATCCACGAGTTATCAAGAAGTGTAATGTCCACAGATTTAATTTGATTTCAATGTAAACTTCGCACATCAAGGGCTATAATCGATGAACCTCGTAATTTTGAACCACAGACATGTGACAAGGATGATATCTTAACTGGCATCCCTCTCTCTTAAGTTCCACATGAAGCCAAAGGTAAGACTTTGAGCCTCGGCAGATTTAGCATTCATTATCCCTTCTACACGGTGTTCAGAGGTACCAGAGCTCAAACACGTTATTCGACAACGCTTCCCAGGAGTTCGCGACCAGGGCCACTCGGCTATTGAGGTAATTATATAGTCCAGAAAAGATATTAAATTTGATGTAGAGGTCTAACAACGAGGCTTGGATGATATGGGATCTTTTTATTGATTGGTTCAACGAAGTGTTTGATTCTTCTAATAAAAAATATTTGTTTGAATTAAATCTGTGACTCCAGGCTCCGGTGACTAATAAGTAGCGTGCCCACTTCGTAAGTCTAAGGTTGCGGGTTTTCTTTCAGCTGCAGTCGATAGATTTTCTGGATGCAAAAATCGTAGGAATGTATGTCATGATTATGTAGCATATAAAAGATCCCTTGAGTATCAATTTGGCTCTAGTACTCTCAGCAAAATAAAATCAAGGTAAAATTTAGCATCCAACGAGAGTTTGAATTGAATAAAATTTTAAACCTACAATTTAGTAGCGGAAGTCACCACAATAGATGGTGCAACTAATGAAATGGCTTTCCTCCTGGAGACTTGTCGTGGCTGCATAGGCTAAGTTGGTAATATGCAGCCCATTGGGGAAAAAATATTCTCCTCCATATTTTGCTTGTTATGGATAGTATTTATGCTTATCCCTAGATTTATAGGATGTCTTGCCTGAAGAATTTGAATTCCTCAAGATCTAATTTCTGGTTCCTCCTAACGCCACTTCATCATTTCAGCCTTTGGACCGTAGGTCATCTCCAATTTTAAGAATACTGCACTACTTAAAACTTTAAAACTAAATGAACTTTAGCTATTCTAAAACTTTAAAACTTAATATTACGTCTTAAAACCACTAAATTACTTTTTGAACGTTGTTTTGAGGTAATTTGAAATCTGAATGATTGAGAGACTAGATCTTGTTTAGCTGTCGAAACTTGATTGACAGCAACAATTTTTTTACAATTAAGTAACAACAGTAAAAGTTAGAACTAAGGAAAGGATAAATTATGTGAATTAATTTATAATAACATGAAAAAACGTGTGTCTAAAAAAAAGTGGTTATTTTGAAATGATGAAGTAGAAGTAGAAACAGTGGCAATCCCTGAAAGAAGTGAAGTGAAAAACAAAATTGTTTTCATCGAAACCAAAAGTTGTAAATCGCATTAATCTAACGTCAAAATGATTTAAATATGTTGTATTTTTTGAATTGACAAAGAATTTTGTGAGTAGTATCTTTTACAAAAATGCTAACTCGAACTGAGGAATCGGGACTTCGGGAAATCTTGAATGATTTTACAGATTCTGATATATTTTCATTAGCAGACACAGTTACAAAAAGATTGTTAAATATATCAGCTAGAAGTGGTTAGTACATAAATGCTTATTTTGTTTGAATGGCAGATGTGTAAAGTATTTTTAAAGAATGCTGTGTATTATGTGAATCAGTTGAATTTAAATTTAATTCATTCGCGTTGTGTTGGAATTTTTATCGTAGTGATTCTGAAGGCTTTTTCATTTCGTATGTACCGGAGATAAATTTACATTTCTATAATTGTTCATTATTCTTATAAAATAAAATTCCTTGTTTAAAATTGCAATATATTGTCAGAACTGTTGGAAATAAATTTTTAAACGTGCAAAGCTGTGAATGAAAGTATTTTTAGTTCTGTACAAAATTTAAATTTTTTTTTATTTCCAAGGCAAAATATCGCTAATGGAACATTATAACAATCGCGACCAAAGCTATTGTCAAAGACTTTTAATGCAGTTATCATAAATCAGAAACGTTTGTGATCAAAGCAAGAAAAATAGATATACATTTTTGCAGATGAAAAAAGTTATTGTTAATTTCTGATTAATGAATGAATTAAAATGATTATAGTGTAAGGTATTTTGATACTTTTCTTTTCATCTTTCCTGTTACTTTTGTCAGTTGCAATTTCTTAAAACTCAACTCAAAAATGTCAAATATTAGAATTTTTTCTTAATGTGTGAATTATGTTTTCATTTTTTGATGCTATATTCACAATGTCATTTTTGAAGTTGAATTTATTATTTTTTATTTTAATTACTCTCCAACTTATGTATTGACATTTTTTTATGCTGTGAGAAGAAGTTGTAACTTTTTTCAGATCTCTAAATTAGTATCACCTTATATTAAAACTTATGATTGCACTTAAACATGTTTCTTTTGTTAAATTGAAAAGTAATGCATCACTTTACTGTTTGACATTAAATTCTGCAATTATTACAATTTTTTTTTATTTATTTATTTTTATTTTTTGGTATTTAGAATTTACACATGTTTATCATTATTTGGCACTTAATTATGTAAATGGTACTCCTTTTTGTGAAAAATGATTTTCTGTATCTGTTTTATTTTCTTATTTTTATTATTTTGAATACGTACAAAGCTTTGCAAGTAATACTCAAGTTGTAAAATAAAGCAATTTCTCAGGGGGCGTTTAATTAATGTGGAATTCCTTTTTAACTGTCTCCAGGGACGTAGCTACTGCTGTGTCCCTAATATGGGGCCTCCAAGCTACAGGGGTCTCATCATGTGTAAGCAAAAAAAGCATAAAATGTTATTAACAGAGTTCCCATTTACATTTATAAAATTGTTGGTACTTATGTATTATTGCAACTTATTTGGCTACCTTGGTGACATTGATGTAATATCACAAACATGTTGGCAATATTGTATAAAACCGCACAAATTCTATAAAAAGAAATACACTGGCAAAAATACAGAACTTAAATAAATAATAATCAATATAAAAGAAAAAGTAATTTTTTTGCGTTATAATTTCTACATTTATTTCGCATTTAAATAATAAACAAATATAAGAAAAAATGACTAACTTTTAACTATATAGTTCTTGCCCTTATTTAGCAATATACAAATTACATTTAAGTGTAAAATGTGAAGAAGTGAATTTTAAAATAGATTCAAAACTTTCGTTTTTGTCCTCTTCTTGATTTTGCCCCACAGGAATTTGGTTAAGTAAGACTCCAGGTGATGTCTGACTGTACTCTTTTGCTTCTTATTTTGCCATTTCTCGAGCCCCACATTCTTTCTCTGGGTATGAACACGTGTTTTGGGGTCTATAAAATTGTATTTGTGATTAACTTTCAAGTGACGAAATCCAGCATTTGCCATTTCATCCGTATGATATGCCTTCCATCTACCTGAGAAAACCATACTTCCTTCTTGAATATTATTAACAATTTCCTGGAGAAGAGTACTTACTTTTCTTTTTGGAATGGTTGTTCAAAAACTTTCTTTGCTCTCTTGACAGAAGCCACCAAAAATCATCCTGGCAATATTCGTCCCGAATTATCTTTTCTTCTCTTAAACTTTCATCTACTTCCATTATGTGGTCCAGTTCTCCTATTTTCTTTTTTTGCTTATTTCCATGTCAAGAATACAAATTTTTCGCATGTAATTGTTCCAGACTAGGACTGTTTTATCTGCTAAATTTAGCTGTTCCTCACAAAATTTGACCTAGGTTAATTCTTACTGGTGTTCAGAACGGGATGTGACTTCCCTCAAACCAATTACCACTTCACATTCCTTTGCGTGGGTTACATCTTGCAAGGCTACATTTCAAAAAATTTGTTTCCAAAATAATGCTTCATTAGGATGACAGTTGGAACATTTCATAAACTGTGGTTAAATTTTTTTATAAGAATAAAACAGCATCTTTTTCTGAATTTGGTAAATCTCAGAAAAGCATTTTCAAATATTAGCTCACCATATCAATGGAATATTATGTTTAAAATGGCAAAAGGCTGAAAAAATATGAATCAAGGAACATGGGCATGTAATGTAAGAAATGAGGCAATTATTTAATTGCATATGTTTTTTAAAAACATCATTAGTTTTATATTATTATTGTAATTGTATATAATTAATGTATTTTTATTATACTGATTATATAAAATCACATTATTACTCTTAATTTTATTAGTTAAGAGTTCAGTAAATTTTAACCCTGTACACAGACCATCTCCAAACCATTCGAGACTAGATTAACAAATGGTTAGACTTAAGATGTTTGGAATGAGAGAAATATGAATGAATCCCATGGTAGCCAATTCAGTGCCAACATGTGTGAAATCAAGGTTGCTAATTGGGTGAGTTATTAATAGAGTTGGCATTGTTGCAATAATACGCAAGTACCAAATCGTCTGTCACTGACACATGGTTAAAATTTTTCCATAAATTCTACATATCTGTTTCTGCAGTTAGAAATCTGTAAAATCAGATATATATTTACTTAAAATAATGAGAAGACAAGGAATGATACAAACTTGGAAAGGATACTTAATATTAAAAATTCCTATTCGAAGCAGCTTGTCAGAATGATTGTTTGAAGTAAAAAACAGGTAACATTTAGAATGGAAAATATCTATTTGAAATGTTATTTGCTTTTGAATGAGAACATATATTTGTCTGTTGATTGACTGTAGATATATGTGGCACGTAGGTGCGATACATGAAGGCTTGGCCCTTAGTTGAAAGTTTGTCCACTAGTGGTCTAATGAAAGAGAACAACAGAAATAATAAATTTTGTCTATCTCTGTTCTATTTTATTTATGTAACATCCATAGGGCATAGTCTGGAACAAATATATGATATCTGAATCAAAACGTAACTATGTGTAGTATAGTCTTCACTGATCTTGAAAATTCTCATGTATTCAAGAAATTTTATACTTGTCTCTTTGCATTTTAAATTTTACATTAGAACTAAAAATCAAAGGGATGTTAAAAATATTTCTTGAATAAGAAATTTTGTCTTTAACTGGGATTCAGTCATTAGTACAAAAAAGTAGAATTTGCATCTTTCTACTTAAATTCAAATTTTAAAACAAAATAATTTCATTTCCACAAATGTGTATTGTTTATGTTTAATTTGTTTGCAAAACAATATTATAATAATGTATATTGTACTATGTATTTTTAAATATTTATATAAGTAACTACTTGTAAAATTTATGATAATGCTGTGACTTTTTTTTATACTGGAAGGGAATACAATACTTATTGATTAGTTTTAGTTATACATTTTTGATCACTTTCTTTGATTTCCTTAAATGTTACCCTTTGCATTTATTATTAGTTTTAAAATGAGATTAATTGTATATCTTTAGACTTTATTATTTAATGTGTAACTTAATAATTATTAGTTTTACTAGCCAATTTTGATCATTCCAAACCTCATCATTAAAAAAATCTGAAAGCACAATTTTCTTTATTTATTAACCTCAGACAAAAAGAGTGTTCTAAATTCTAATGTTTTTGGAATATCAAAAAAAAAATTTTCAACATCTTCCAAATAATTTTTTTTTTGTAATAAATAATAAATTTGGAAAGGAAAGTATAAAAATTCTATTTCTATCATATATTAAACTTTCTTTTGGACTACAATAACTAAATAGTCATGGTCACGTTTAATATGAACCACAACTTTTCTTTTGTCTTGATTCCATTAGAAACCCTTGGTGTTGAATGATGACAGTGACTACACGATGAATGAAATAAGGTCTTAAACAGTATGTCATTAGAATTAAATGATATGGCTTATATTTAGCTGTAGAAGACAGTTACGTATCAGCTCATGTGTTGTTCCCTTTGTTGATAATTATGAATCTAAGGAAGAATCAAAGTCTGATCTGATAACTGTCACATAGTTAGTTTTAGAGCTGAGTTAATTCTAACCCACTAGACCAACTAAATATTTTTCTTATTTACACTAATTACTGAATCAGCATCCATTTAATTTCTTGTTTCGCTGCAAACTTATACCTCTTGTAGGGTTATGAACTTCATTATTTGTTAGCCTTGCATACTTTTTAAAACTAACTCCCCCCCCCCCTGGTTTTATTGATTCAGATAACTTTTATCAGCCTATTTTTTGTAAATTACATTCATTGATGTGCAAAATTATGCTTTTTCTAGACAGTGTCCATGTTTCTTTTTCTGTACCTTAGAATGAATTCTCTAATATTCTGCTATTCTTATACCAATTAAATCTTCTAATTGATGTAATTTGAAAGTAATGTTCAATAATTTTGTTATGTTAAATCATGTGTGGAATCCTTTTAAAGATGTAAATAAAACTTTCAAATTTTAAGGGCTTATTTTCAAAGTTCTGACAGAACTGTTTTTTATAATCTAAAACCAGAATTCTTATTACAAAATTGTGAAATTAATATACAGTTTGATAGTGGTCTAAAACTAAAGAGTAAGTTTAAAAAAAAATTTAAGGGGCAGAATTTGGATTAAAAAGTATTGTTAGTGAAAAGGAAGACAACTTTTAATTCAAGAATATGAATAAATTTCCATATATATATTGAATTAAATATAACTAGAAGGAAAAATTCTAACAAAATTATATTGTTGAAAACACTTCACTTACATTTAAAATGGGCTAAGAAATAATTCATAAAATATTAATCAAGTTTTTATATCAAAACATTCTTGATAAGTGAATAAAGTTTTTATGTTTTAAATTTAAAACATAAAATGTTTCATAACTGACATCAAGTTCATCACCACTTGTCAGGTTTACTGGACTTAAGTTGTATGGATTTCCTTGAAAAGGAAGATATCTATTCTAATCCCCTTCTTGTGCACAAGTGTTTTTGAGTCATGTTTTAGACATTGTCTGAGCTTGTCAGTTTCCAGAAAATTAACAACAGTTATTAGCTGTTTGGTAATTTTGTATAAAAAATACTATTCTATCAGAAAATAATAAAAGATTTTTCAGTTTTTACAATGATGTTAAATTCCAAATGCCAGATAGGAAGCTTTATTATTAATAATAAAAAAAATTAGAATAATTATAATTTGTAATTTAGATTGACATTTTTTCTATGATACTTCTAAAAATTTGAATTAAAAAATTAATGAAAAATTTCATTAATGACGTTTTTTCATTATACAACGTTACAGATGCAATTCAAGCAATAATTTCCTGCTTGGAGAAACCATCTGATCTTCTAAAGCGGCAAAAAGTGACCAAGAAAATATTATTCAGTTATTTGTTAAAATTAAAGCCTTGCATATCACCAGAATGTACCAAAGCTGAATTGGTGAAAATGTGTTTGAAGGAATGGCACTCAATTGAGGAATGCAAGGTAAATGCCATTTATTTTTATAATAAAAATGATCAATTTAGTTAAAATGCTATAGTAATATGATTATATCATTAATTTTCAAGTATATGCTTTCTAAGTACACTCATGACCTTAAATTAAGGATAATATCAGCTCCAGCGAATACAGGTTCTTATTCATAAAGCTCATTTATTAAGTAAAATATTTTTTTAAAAAAGGTGGCATGTGTATGATACCATTAATAAAAATTACAATTTTTGCTCCCAGGAGCAATTTATACTAATTATATGGTTGGTATGATGATTAGTACATCATATGTCATGCAATGAAATACAGTTCATACAATGTTTAAGCATGTTGAGTATCAAATTATTGAGCTGATCTTGGGGAATATTACTCCATTCAGCAGTACACATGTAAGACGTGTTTGGCTGGCTGCAAATTGTTGGTCAAGCATGTACCATACTTGTTTTATTGAATTCAAGTCAGGTGAGAATGCTGGCCAGTCCATACAGGTGATATCCCAAAATTGCATTCACTTAAAATGTTTGCTCAGTGAGGATGGGCGTTGTCACCCATAAACAAAAATTCTTCACTCATGGCACCCCAAAACAAGCATACATGTTACTTCATAATGATGTTCTGATAAATTTGGCCTGCCATTGTTCTGAATTGAACATGCAAATCTGTTGTGGAACCCATAATTCCCCTCAAATGAGCAATCCTACACCACTGTACAGTGATCTTGTCTTGGTAGTAACAGGTACTGTGGCATTCTCCGTGTGAAAGCCCTACACGAATCAAACTGCAAGCTAAACCTGAACTTGGAAAACTTCACACAAGCCCTCTGTGATAATGTCCACATTGCATGTTCTTTACTCCAGGCTAAAGACTGTTGACCCTGAATTGCTGTGAGAGGAACACATCTGATTGTCCTGTGAGCATACAAACTAATATGTCCCAAATATATGTACATGGTTTGCTTTGAAACTGTCTTACTAGTAGCTGCAGATAGCTGACAAGACGGGTTGGATGCTGTGCTCCATCTGCTTCTTTTGGCAGTTAGTGCCAAATATCAGTCTTCATTCGGCTTTGTAACTCGGGGTCAACCATACTGTAACGTTTACCGACATTTCCATTACCTTGGAATAACTGCCAAGGCATAGAGATGACATTTTGGGCGATTCCAAGTATATCAGATTCATCCATCTGAGTACACCCATATTCCTAGTGACCAGTAATTGTCCCATGTAAAAATCGTCCACAAACGAGTCTTCTGTGTCATAACTATTCAGTTCTGGCATTGAGTGGCTTACAGAATACTTGTGAACAATTTTACTTCGTCACCATTCCTTATATACCTCTCTTACACTTTCCTCATTGTGATGTATGATCAGCCTTATCTGGTGGCTTCCTGTAATTTGCATATTAATTCTGAAAGATGTGCGATAATTGTATAGGTGAAATTTTACTGTAGTTTGATTTCCATGTGATCCTTAATTTATGGACGTGAGTGTATTTGAATGATTCCTTGATGCTGCTTTTACATTTCACCTAATTAATTATAATACAAGTTTATTCAAACAATATTCAAATTTTTAATTACTTATAAAAGTAGCTACTTTTAACAGACTTAGATTAGCAATCAATAAATATTGCTACATAATTCACATGGATGTACATCATATTTTCAATTATTTTCCCTGTTGTCTCCTCAATCCTTAACAATGTTGAATTCAGGTTGTAAATCTGTGCCTCAATCTTAACAAAATAATATAAATTTGCAAATAAACCTTTTTAATTTCTGTAAATTTTTCCATTTAATAATTATTGTTTACTTTACAGACTAGTGATTTTGAAAACAACAGTGCAACTTCTCATGTCCAACAAAACAATTCTACTTCTGTCCCTAGTACTTCATATAATTGGTTGAATGAAATGGGAATACAATTCACAATGTGGTTCTTCCCTATTTATAACAAACTAGAAGATTTTGGTCCTGAGCACTTTTGGGTAGACTGCAAATTAATGGGAGAGTTAAAAACAGGTGCTGAAACAAAAGAAGTTTATGTAATGGGAGCCAATGAAGTAACAAATTTTCTGATCAGTTTAGTTGTGAATGACAAATTTTATTTTGATGCAAATAATTCACAGGACTCGATAATAAGTGAACAAGATCCACATGGACTGGTAAAAATATTAGTAAGTGGCATAGTGCATCAATTTTCTAACTGTATTGGTTTATTTGATTGTTCTTTTGGACTTGTGAGAAATCCTGCTTACAATGACAACTGGAAAATTAAATGGATACATATGAAGATTCATGTTACTTGTAGAGGTAGGGAAAGTCTTCTACCTGTAAGTCAGAGTCATAGTATTTGCCAAAGAGCTTAATTAACGTTCAATAAAAACATGTTTGATTTATTATTTTTCACTAAGTAATTGCTTGTTTTTTTTTAATTATGTGTATTGTATGCTTTGAATTTTCTTTTTTTCATTATATGTTATGTATTTCATGAATGTAAAAACATGCGTATATGCTGTATTTTTTTTTTTAAACTTTAAATGATTTATAAATTAAGAAAAATATAGTTTTGAGCAGTTTACCTGTCTTTACAACAAGCTTGATTGGAATATTTTGAAAATATTCCTCATCCATGCCTATTGCATTTGATCTATATTCCAATAATCTGAAAGGTTAATGAAATAAACTTATGATTTATATATATATAAGTACTAAAAATGTCCATTGTTTTTATCTTTCTGCATGAATTATAAAATCACAGGTTCCATTGATGAAAATCCTTTAAAATTTACATAGTAATATTATGAAATCTGATCAGATTTAGTAGCCATTTTATTCTGAAATAGTGTTTTAAAAAAACCTTTTCCACACAAATCTTGTTTATTAAAAAAAATTTATATTTATTTTAAATATTTATGCATTCAATGTCTTTTAACCTTTAAGAAATTAAAACCAACTACTCTAGAAAGTAAACTTTATTCTATACAAATATTAAAGCAGGTGAACCTTTCACCTACAGTTAAAGCTCAATGATTGGAACTTGGCAAGCTAAGAGTAAAAAATACCAGAGCCAAATGAAAAGTAAAAGGGAAATGCTATTCTTAAATAAATAAGGCAAGTTCCGAGCAAAGAGCCAACACATTTCAAACATTCAATGAGAATTTCTTTACATGGGATGGTATAGCCACATTTATGTATATAAATAATTTAAATGCATTTAATTGTATTTAAATATATTCTATCTACATATAAATGGGCAGTATTGCATAGACAATCCTAAAAAAATTTATGTTGTATATATATGTAAATATATAAGTACCAATTTCTAGAATCAACTTTGATAATTTTATGTTCTTTTTTTACACAATGCACACTTTTATATAATATAAAACATATTTTCAATCAATATATTCAGAAGTAAATAGCTCTTTTCATTCCTGATTATTTATAAAAGAAAGCATTCTAAATGAGTGAGTTTCATTTTATAATTCTTTTAACTTCTATTACAACATAGACTAGTGTAAAAAGCTTTATTAGTTCTTAGAAATAATTAAAATGCAAACATAATAATTTTTGATGATATTTGGACACCAAGCTTTATATTATAAATTTTTTTTTTTTGAATTACAGTTCAATTAGTATAAAAACAAATAAAAATTTTACCAAAAATGTGTTACACAAATTAAGTAATGGCAAAGATATGAACTCATGGAACAATTAGCTCAAATTTCTTTTTAAATTATATGCAAGGAAATCAGGTGAAAAGAACTTTTTTAGTATTAAATTGTACAAATGAAACTTTTATCAAGATAGAACGGTGATGAAAATACACTACAGCGGTACAACAAAATACAAATAGTTAAACATATAAAAGAAAAATTGAGCTAAAATAAAAGTATGCTGTTTGATAGTATTAATGGATATACTGTATTTATACTCGTATCTAAGCCCCACTTTTTTCCCAGTATTAAAGCTACCGAAAATCAGGTGTGGCTCTGAATCATATAAAAAAATGTGTGGGATGGGGCAATTACAATTCTAAACTATTTTTCATTTTGCACAAAGACTTGTTGAGAATTTGGGGTGTGGCTTAGATTTGAGTAAATACGGTATTAATACAGACACAGGTTTTGTGCAGAATAAAAGTACTCAGAAATTTTTATCTTCAAGTATAAATTACATTGCAAGAGGAAATCTGAGAGTATTGTTAATCTCACTGAAATGTTAAATACTAAATACCATTTAAACATTCCTCAAATCTTACAGAAGGAGGTGGGAAATATAAACATTTTTTTTTTAAGCCTAAGGTTAAAAATGTTAATTTAATATTGTAGTCATAATACATTTTGCAATTTAAATATATATCTTTCAAAATAATAAAATTTAATTAATATTTGTACAAAGCATTTGCATTTAAACATTTCTCTTTCTTGATATCAATTTTTTTTAACTGATAAAAAAGTAATTTTAATTAAAGCTCCTTTGATGATTTTTTTTTTTGGATAAATAAACTGTAAATGTGTGTTATTACTTTTGAAAAATGAAAGTTCAATTAGAACATGATGGAATTTTATGAAATTGAGACAAATTTCATTGAATTAAAAAAAAAACATGTTTTCATAAAAATATTTAGGCAATTTTTATTTTTGAAATATTGATATGAAATGAACTATTAAAACATCTCTTTCTGATAAGTACTACAAAAACAGAGTGACAAACACTCATGTAAAACAATTATGCCAAGAAAACACAAGATAATATAATGAAACACACAGATCATATAAAAACGTACCTTTCAAAACTTACCGGACAATACACTGTACAAAAAACTATTTCCATTACATACATTTACCAAGAGAATAACATGCTAAGAGAGTAATTATATTTTTGATGAGTTGAAGGGAAAAGTGCTGTGATCTTGCATATATACAAAATCTAAAGAGGAATTTGTTCATTTAGTTGTCAAAGTCTATTTAAGGAATGAAAAAAAAAATCTGTACAATACACTCACAAGTACTACAATAGCAAAATTTATTACACAATATTAATACCTAAAACTACTTAAACACACATATTTAATTGGCATCTGCTTAGTAATATTTGCTCTAGGTATGTACATATTTTTTGTACTTTAGTCAAGCTTGCATCACAAATAAGTAACTTATTTCAACCTTGTAATCGTTAAAATATTGAAAAAAAATTTCTTCAAATTTAATGTGATGTATGTATCAGTACTTTTCTATCTGAATTAATTTATAAAAAAGTAATTGTCATAAAATTTAAATAAAAAAGACATGTATAATATATCAAGTTCAATGAAGAAATTACTCTCGCACATGCAATGATGGATGGCTTCTTTAGATATACAGAAGCATTTTTTTTTTATATAAAATTAACTTTAAAAATTCTGCAAGAACTTCATGCTGTAAAACTAATATTCTTTTATTTTTACTATATGAATAAATTGTGAGTTATTTATAAAAATACAATGATCATTTTATTATTTATCATAAATTTACTCAATGAAAAATGAAGTTTTGCCCTTAGTAACATTTTATAATGAAATAAATTTTGAAAAATTTCATTAAATAATCCTCTTTGACATTTTTCTCATGAATTACTCCAAATATTTTACATAACCAATTTCTATAATAATGCATGACCTAAAATGAACTTCATTTAAAAAAAGCAGCAAAATATTTTTAAAAAATAAAATTTAGTAACTTATATTTTAATGCATTCTTAGAATTAAAGCAATTTTAATATTCAGTTGCTCATATACATTAGTTTATGTATTAAATTGCAAAAATTATTTTAACATGAATTTTTATTTTCAGTTAAGATATTTTTAACACCAAATGTAGTTATGAAGAGAAAAAATAAACACATGAATATTTATATAAAAGTTCAATTCAATTCATAATCTTGTAATAGATTATTAATGCAATATAACTTTTTTCTTAAAAATAGAAGTCCTCTTAAAATGAATTAACATTTTTTTGCATATGAATTTATTCTTACTGTTTATTGATAAAATATGTGCTTAATTACTTTGATTAAATAATCATCTAAAAAAATATTTAGAACTCTTCTTAATACTTTATTTTTTTTTCATAATACAAAAATGTTTCTGCTAAAATCTTGGAATTAAATTATAGCAACTGGATTCAACATACAAATGCCAAGAACATTTTAAATTATTTAGAACCAGATATTCCTTAACTAAAAAAGTTGACCAAAATCACACAGAAATATATATACTTTTAAACAATTTTTTTTACAAGAAATATTTTAATATAACAATAAAAAAGGGCAGCAAAGATTCTAAAAACATAAGTTACAGATAACACTACAGAATACTTTATTTCAGACCAACATCAAATATAGATAGGTAAAGTATGTATAAATATTAGTAAAGTGTTCAAGACATTTTCACTACACATTAAAAAACAAAAGCAGACTAATGTCTTTTCTTCCAATACAGAAGAAAATGTTCTTTCACAAGGTATTAACATCCAAAAAATTAGAGTGAAACACACCAAAGACAAAAGATTTACAGAAGTATATTTATCACAGATGTCTACACATCAACAACATCATTTCTTCATCAGTGGGAGAGGTGGATGGTGTTCACATTCTCGAGGCTTTTTGCTGTATAACCTTATGAAAAACAAGTAAAAAATATAGTACAAGGCTCTATTTACAGCATTTATTATCAGTTATTCATCAATAAATATACAAAAAATGTCTTTAGTCAAATAGAATGAACTTTTAAGGGGACATGGTACAATTTATAATAAAATTTGATTTAATACCCTTTTACAGTTCTGTGCTCAAAATACCACAAAAAGCTAACTTCTTAATTTTTTAAAGATATAGAGATTTTAAAATGCTGCTACTACTACAACAATTAACTTCCACACATGAAATTTGATTCATGTGTGTCAAGCAAAGAAACAGTTGGCATGGGTTTTTTGATAAAATGAACGATATTAGTAAAATATTTTTTTTTTATGAATGCTTATTGAAAATTCAACTACATTAAAAAATAGTATTGCTTTGATTCAAAAACGCATACATGCTTAAGTTGCATCTTCTAATGGCGATAGGTAGAAAAAATACTAAAGCATTTGGCACAATAGAAAAAAAAGCCAAAGCATTTTATAATAGATAAACTAGTTAGTTTACTAGTTAATAAACTAGTTTAGATAAATCAATTTAAAATTTTTATTTGCCATTGAGATGTGAATAAAACTGAACATAAAAGTTATAATAACACTGAATTTTAGAGCATTCAAATTTTGTGAGATTATAGAAAATTATTTGCAAAATAATTTAAGATAAAAATTTTTTTAATTTTGTGTCAATGGAATTGGACAGTGTCCCCTTAAAAAGGTATTTCATATTAATTAAAAAGTAGAAAAATATATAAAAAATAATTTAGATTAAAAATATTTTTTCATTTTTATCAATTAAATCATACTGTGTCCCCTTAACCCTCTCGTTATGTACTGCTATGTCTTCTATATGTACTTTGCCCGTGGAAATCGCAGGATGCAAAGCGAGAGGGTTAAGAAGCATTATAGCTATATGTTGGATTGCACACAATCTACAGTAAATGCTGCATGCAGTGATGAAATAAAAAATGCATTTTTTAAAGCAAAGCACAAACACCCTTAAAATGAAAGATTAATTTTAACAATGAAACTCTATACAAAGAACCCTCAAAATCTGACAAGAAACAATATAATTTAACCTGAAAACCATTCATTTCTAAATTTTTCATGTTAAAAAAATCTGCTACTTAAGAAATATTACAAAAATAATGGAGCAATTTTATAAAAAAAAACTTATTTTTGAAAATATTGAAGTATAAGTGAAAAATATTGTTCTGTAGAAACAAATTTATTTTAAACTTAAAGTTTTAATGTAAAGTAGGTCTGAATATCTATGCTAATGTAAGAAAAATGAAAATACTTATTTAAATCTTATTTTATAAGATATGTATTTAGAAAGTTTTAAATATTTATTTCAAAGAACTCTTACAATTAATATGATGATTTATAATCATCTAAATAAGGCAACAAATTAAACAATATCTCTCACGATGTGATGAAACTTAAAATATAATAATTAATTAATATTTACAAAATAAAAGATTCCATAGATGGAATCGCTCATAAAACATTATTAATAATATTTTTGTTATAATTTTAAACAAAAAGGAAGAACTGTATGTGTTCATATTTTCAAAGTTGGAATGAGTTCAACCAAAATTACCACGAATATTTTGACTTTTAAAACTTTTGTGTTCACAAAACATTTCAACACATGCATAATCATGACAATTTTTAGTCAATATATTAAAAAAGTAACCACACTTATAATGCAAATTTTCATTAAATATAGGAAATTTTTCTAAAACATATCAGTGTTAATAAAGTTAGTATTTCTTAACTTATTTTGAAAGGACAGAGAAAGAATGCTATAAAGAAGTAAATTGCCACATAGTAAAAAAATAAAATTGAGGATAATATATTTTTTATTTAAGAACATTTCAAAATGCTCCTTAGATTCAATACACTT
Source organism: Trichonephila clavata (assembly GCA_019973975.1). Lineage (NCBI taxonomy): Eukaryota > Metazoa > Arthropoda > Arachnida > Araneae > Nephilidae > Trichonephila > Trichonephila clavata. The sequence continues at coordinate 43,771 of BMAO01012915.1, forward strand.
TTTCATCAGTTAAATATTTAATGCAAACAAAAATATCAGGATTTTAATTTCAAAACCTGTAAAGTATTTAGCTTCATACTTTTGCTCTATCCGTTGGCTCAAAATCTGAAGAGATTGATGAAGTTCCTGGATATTCACGTGAAACAACACACAAAAATTCTGCATGGTCTTCATTTCCATAATTGTAAGAGGAACCAATGTTAATTAGCTGAAACAATAAAAAAATGCATATTACAAAAAAGTCAAATTACAGATGTCAAATACATTGACATTAAATCTGGTTTTTTTTTTCTCACTGAAAGGAAACTAATATTTTAAAATAAAAATATTTAAAAAAAAAGATTTATTATTGAATAGTCTTCATTGATAAAAAAATTATCTACATTATTATACACCTAGACCATTTTATTTTCATCATAATCTGAAAAGCATTATTTTTCAATATTATAAAAAACCATTATATATTTTATGCTATTTAACAATTAACTTTTTTAAAAAAAACTACACGATACTTTGATTTCAATCAAAAAATTGTTCTAAATATTCTTTATTTAGAAATTTAGTCAACATCTGATGAAAGAAAACTAAATATTTATGAAATGTTAAAATGTATTATTAATGTGAGACTACTTATTATATCAATGCATCATTCTTTTACCATTTTGTATAGTAAAATCTTCTACTTTTCAATAATAATAATTAATTTCAATAGTAATAATTTTCAATAAACAATCAATAAAAACCATTTTTAAAATAAATTTTAAGGTTCAGAAAAAACTATTTTCTACTTTTTAATATTTGTCACGATTCATTATTTCAAATTGTTATGGAATTTTTTCAGCAAGTACATCAATTATGTGTAAAAAAATTTATCCAACTAGACACATCTAATGAATTTCATTGCCATTTTACAAAATTTTAAAAATTATTAATAGGTAGCATTCTGATGTGAGAACTAAAATTAGATTAAACTAATTAATAAAATTGCAATTTAAATATTAGAAACACAAACAACTGTAAGAATCTTCAAATATTCTAGCATAGTAGGAATTCAATAAAAATTAATAAAATTTCATAAAAAGTTAAGTAAAAGCACATAAAAAGTAAATGAAATCATAGATGAAAAAAAGAGTGAAATATCCCAAATGTGCAACAATGTTTAAGAGCTTAAAACAATTTCCTGCAATTTATTTCCAAAATTTTAACAGTAACTGCAATAACTAAAGAGGAACTGTGATGGAAGTATCAATTGGGATAAATGGCCCTACCTCACCCTTGATGATTGACAGGAATTCCCCAAAAGAAGAAGAAAAGGGTTATGGACAGTTGCTAAAGATCTCTGTAATTATTCAGTTCTACATGTTGTCTGCAATGTGTATTGTGTGAACTTAGAATTTAAAAAAATTCTCCATCCCCAACACTTTTTGTCAATCCTTTTGAAAACAATACAACCACACAATAGATACCTGTTCAAATTTCCATCCATCAGACATTGTTGAAACCATTTGAGTAAGTTCATCTTCATGGCACTGCAGAACTCTGTATACATGTTTTCTGGAGTCATTCTGCAAAAATAGTAAAATGAAAATAAGTTGCACAATTTGTTTTTCAGGGTTGTAATAAATATTTCCAAAAACTAAAATATAAATATTTATTCAATTTGTTATATTTTTAAACAATTATAACACAAAAAATGCTATTAATCTAAATTTAATTTAATAATCAAAGAAATTAAATTAATGTGTGACCTCTTATATTCCAGAATACAACCACATCCTGGAAAATAAATAGAATTTGACAACTGAAAGCATTCACATGAGCAATTACCAAATACATATCTAAACATACTTTAATTATTACAATAAATAAAATCCTTAAATATTTAGATCCGAATTAATTTAACAATTTAAATGAAGGATGATGGTAAATTATCTTACAATTACATATAATTAGTATAAAAAATGTTCATATAATGTATAAAAAGCATGTATTGTACATGATCAAAATTAAATTAAAACTTGAAGCTAATATACATAATTCGTAGATTTTACTGTCCCTAAGAGAAAAATCCTAAGCATTCCTAGGATATTTTCTTGAAGACCTGATTTCTTCCTCTGATCTGATAATTTCAGTTAATGTTAATTTAGTTAACTAATCTAATAATTTTTTATGAATTATTAAAATATTCTTGATAGTTAAAAAAAAATCATTTTTATTTTAATTTCTTTTTGCATTAATTTTTTTATTACTCTTTTTTATCACATATCAACAACAATAATTGTATATGTATGAGTACTGTCAAAGAACATGTCTTCACAATTTTAACCTAAAGGATATCTAATAAAAAAATAATAAGCAAAGTTTAAAAAAATTATATTAATATTTGTAACATATTTGGACATGGCAAAATACTAAATGATAGTTCAATATAAAACAAAAAAGGTATGGAAGGTTTAATTCTGATTCAAATTTTTTCATTAATATCGTACTCTAAGAAAATGTGAGGGCAAATAGCAATGGACCTCATAATTTTGAATATCAATCAAGTGTCGAGGACAATACCTTAGCTGGTACCTCACTCACCAAACTTCCACATCATGTCAATGTGAGGATTTTGAGCTATGATTAATATGCATCAGCCTCTTAACATATTGAGTTTTCACCAGGACTCTAACTCATGACTAGCCAGCCATAAGTTTGTGATCTTGCTACTCTGCAACTGTGTCCAATGAATATTCTAAGGAATTATTTTACATCTTGAATGCACAATAAATAGATGTAGTTTAAAACACTAAGCCCTTTCCATATATTATGTAAATAAAATATACTGCATCACTTTTGAAAGGTGTGAACCCCCCATTTGACACCTCACTGATACACCTTTAACAATTAGATACAAAATTTAATGAGTCCACGATAGTGGGTTCTAAAATAATATTTAAAATAATAATCAATTTTATGAGAGTTATCTTACAACATTCTAATACTTAATACACAATGTACAACTTATGAAACTCAAAATACATATATATGACACTTATCACTAATTTTTAAATAAAGGAGATCTGAAACATATGAAACTCCTCTGAAAGATGTGTAAAGTACAAAATAAATCAATTCAAAATCAAGAAATACAATGCATCTCTTCTATAAAAATAATTTCTCTTTAAAAAAAGCAGACAGAGATTTGTTAAACATACATGTGTGAATCATATTTTGATCATATTAGATTTTGTGACTAGCATAATTTAACTTAATGAAATATCTTTTTTAAAATTTGTTTATTTTTTTAATTTGTAATTATAGTAATGTTATTTTAATGCGAGCAAATAATATTTATTAAAATGTTACCTAAACTTTTTTTGAAAATGAAAACTAATATAAATTTAAAATATGATCAGAAGTGACCATTAAATTTTGTACTTGTATGATATCATATTTTCCTGAATGGGTTCAAGTATAAGATTAGTAAAATTATAATGCAATGAACAATATAAATATAAAGCATTAATATATAATGTCCTATTATAAGTATATACATAATATACATTTACATAAATTTAATTTTACATTAATTAATGAAAACTTAGTTAATTTGAAATAAATTATTACCAGACCTCCATTAAATTACAAATAACCCAATGCAGCCTTATAAAAGAAGGATAATTTTCACGAAATAATATGTAAAATTTATACATCAATTATATTGGATAAAAATTAGTCATAAAAATATTAAAATAGATAGAAATTAGTGTTGTAAATTAGGGACCGGGTGGTCTGAGTGGGTGGAGCTTAGTTGACACCCCACTCAGATCCCACGTGGTCTATCTCGATAGAAACCATATGTAATGGATTCTGTCTCAGTTGGTATCTTAAACTTGGCTTCAGCATAACTAGACATGCTGTTGTTTACTCCTACATTTTAAATCGGACTCCTAATTCTTGGCTTCGGCGTACTAGATTGCCATTGTTTACTAGGATTTTTATCTCGAATATTAGAATTCTCTTTAGTTTCAGTCTAATTAATGTAATGGTTTAATTTGTTAAAGATTGTTATTGTTGAAAATTACTGTTACCAATAAATCCAGGAAAAGCCAAATTCTAGGACTCCAGAATATTATTATTATTATGATTTTATAACACCACACACACGCAACCGGTATTCACCACAATAAGATTTAAAAATAATAAGAGAATTAAATAAAAATTTAAAAATACTGCTATTTTGATCAGTTCAAAAATTCAAAATAGTAGTTTCAACATAAATTTAGTTTTGGATTAATATAATTAGAGATAACACATTCATATTTCTTCAAATCAAACTAGCGGTCAACATGGCTGTATACCATAATTGAAAGTATATTAGTAAAAATTATCCTAAACAGTTTGGCCTTACAAAGAAATTTTAAAAATCCAGCAGTCTTTTTGAGAGAGGGAGAGGAGCAGAAGAGTTAAACTCAAAGGAGAAAAAAAATACACTTTAGTTTTTCCTCTCCTAACTAATCAGTAGTAGTCAAAGCATGATCAATGAGAGATACATTATAAAATATCACTTTTAATTTATTATTGCATGATATGGACAATTTTGCATGGAAATATTAATCTGTGTGTATGTATAATCAAGGGAAATTTAGATGTTAAATTTTAAAACCAAAGCCATTATAAATTGTAGAATATCTTTCCAAACAATATTGAACTACTACATTAATGAATTTTTTAGATTTAACAGGACCAGAAATACTTTGATAATTGAATAATCATTTCTTTTAAATGAAAATAAAAACTAATTAATTACTTTGGTCATTTTCACATGTTTCTCCTTTATCTTCTCCTTTATTAACCGAATTAAATCTGTAATATTGTAAAATTCAGCTTCTTCCAAGACACCTGTAAATATTGAATATATTATAAACAATCTCATTTTTAATAAATAAACAACAATGAAATTAAATCACTAGGAAATTATATAACACATTGTATCCATTTCTAGGAACTTTTCATACAATTACAACATTATGATTCAAAGAATGTAATTCTTAAAAATGATTCTACGAAAAAGCCATTCAAAGAAAGATAATTTTCTTGGATATAATAAATCATTCTTTATACCTGAATGATACATGTATGAAGAAAACTTTTAAAATCACATATAATAAACTAAATACAGTTTTATCTAATAATAGTAAGTAGGATAAGTGTCATTTTCCTATAATGAAATAAACTACATTTACAATTTAGATGGGGGGGAAACACCCCCCCCCCTTATTTCAGTAGCAGAATAAAAAAAAAGCTCATTTATATAGAGAATTTATTTTTAATATTATGTATCATTTAAGTTTAACATAGAATAATTGATATTTGCTTTCTCTTTTTGTCAACTTGGTATTTTAAATCATATTAAAATTCAAGAACTAGTTTATGGACAAAATCTCAAAGTGAAATAATTAATCATATAAAAGAAGTTTAAGGTTTCAATGAGATAAACACTATCACATCAAATTTAAAACAAGACTGATCATACTTTCATAAAAAAAAAATGATAAAAGATGTTAATACAGGATGGGAACATCCAGACTTCTAATTTAATTCCTCTCAATTTCCTTACCTAAATTTGCACTAATTTTTTATTCATAAAGAAAATGTTATACACTTGCCAAGCAAAAAAAAAAAAATTACAAAATCACAGGCATGCTTTTTAAAAAATATCATGTTCATACAAATGAAATATACTTCTCTCTTGAAATGTATGACACAAGTACCTATACCTTCTATGACAGGGGTGTCAAACTCATAGCCTTAAGGCCCCATGGGGCCTGTTTGAAAATTTTTTCAGCATAGCCAATAAATCAACAAAAAATAATATATTATAAAATACAAAATTTCTCTTGAAATAAGAAAGATAGTAGCAGAGAAGAGATGTCAAGTGTCAAGACTAAAGCAATAAACTTTTCTTGTTCTTTTTTTGTGTTTATTATAATGTACTATTCTAAATAAACTTGTTCCTACGAATACTGATTTTTTTTTTTACAGCCCACCCGAAGTTAAACCTTGTTTATTTGGCCTAAGTTAGCCTTTGAGTTTGACACCTTGATCTAAGATCAATTGATATTGAACTTTAAAACAAGAATTTTATGAGCAAATATTTTTAAAGTATGTAACAAAAATTCCTAAAATGCTACCTCATGATAAGTGATATATATAAATAAGTCTTTATAACATAAAAAAAAACACTTGCCACTGTACTGGCACATGAAAAGCAAAATAAATATCTGGCAATAAAATGCTAAGCAAAATGTATTTTCTGATTTTGAAGAAATTACTAATTTTAAAAGACAAGAAACTTTCTTAATAAACTAAATTCTTTCTATTTATGTTTTTATTCTTGATCAGAATTTTGGTTCTGCTGGAGGAATATTTGATAACTGAACTCACCTTCTTCAGCTAAATTTTTATTAATAACCAATTTTCCATGACGAAGGTAGTTTAAAATAGGTCCAAAATATGAAGGATCCCTGTCAATTAAATATGCACCAGTTTCATCCTATAGTAAAATAATAATAAATATTGTTATAAAAAACCAATGCTTTTTTAAGAAATCAAGCTTAATGTGTGTAAACATTTACACAAACAAACAATGATAACACATTAAAAAAATTCAATAAAATCATTCTTTCCCTAAAAGAATGAGAAAATCTCACAAGTTTAGACTAAATAAAACTTACTTAAAAATCAGATAAGTTTTTTTAGATATTTAAATGTGTTTAGTTTCACATATTATGCATTTATACATAATCAAATCGTGCAATACAAAAAATGTTCCCCAAAGCACTAGTTTTGGGAGATTTGATTTTTTTTATTAATGATACATTTTGACATTTCACATTTTTGCACTGGACCTCGTAATTTTTATCCTCTGCCAAGGGTGAAACCTGAGCTAGCATGACATTTTTCAAACTTCCATATCATACCAATGCAAGGACTTTGAACCTTGGCATATGTGTATGACAATATGTATTGTTTATAGGCAAAAAGCTTCAAAAAGTGTAGACACTTATTAACACCAGGTACCTATTTCTTAAACCTCATAACTAAAAAAATTTCAATCAAAATTTTACAAAACTTGAATTTTAAGCAAATTTTAAGATAAGAAATTACACACACACACAAAACTTAATTATGTCTATTAACACCATAACAGAAGAACCTTTAGCGCTGATGCCAATTATGTCTTCTTAATGACTGTATATAGTTGTCTCTTCCCTCATATATATTTATGTCTCTTCCCTCATATATATTTATATATCATTCTGTGTTTTGATACATTTGTTTTCAATTATCAGAAAAGGAATATCTTAATAGTATACACCTGTCTCACTCAGCAACAACATGGCACCAAGTTTCTCCTAAAATCACCAAATCACTATGCATTTTCTAAAGACTACAATTAAATTTCACTTCACCACTTAATTACAACATCCCTATTATTCCACCTCATTGTAATTTTCTAACTGAGAGAATGTGAGGATTCTTCAGTCTCTTTTCTCAAATGTACTTGTAGAGAATGGAAGCAAAATGGTTACTCTTTCATGTCTAAAATATGTTAATAAATTGATTTCTACTCGGCTATTTCTCGTCCCCACTATTTCTACAATGCAATAATTATAAAGTAAATAAATGGCAAAGTCCAAATCAAATACAGTTTTACAAGATAAGCTTCACATATTTGAATTCTATTCATCCTAATTTTATCTTATTTGTATTTGTATTATCAACATTATTTTTTAAATGATGAAATGTTAGGGGTATAAATATATCAACCATTCAAAGATTAACCATTTGATTGCTGAAGAATTTTTCAATTGTAAGCTAAAAGTGCGGAGTGTGTGAGTGAATATTAATGTCGCACTGTTCACCTACACTAGGGCTTTTGGTGATGGACCTCATAATTTTGAACCATGGTCAAGTGATGAGGACAACACCTGAGCTCTGGCACTCCCTCTCCTAACTACCACACCACAACAAAGGGAGGACATTTGAGCTCTCAACAGATTTAACGTGCATCGCGTGCAGCGGGTCTTTAGTGGTATTGGGCTCGAACTCATGACATGCTTGGCATGTTCTAATACCTTGACCACTTGGCTACCGTGGCCACACTAAAAGTGCGGAATAAAATGAGTAGTTTATTATTTTTTGAAAATAATAAGAATAGTTATAATTAACTCTATAGCATAACAAGTAATTTTGACCAACAAAAATATTTTTTATTCTCACTTATTACAAAAATGTTTTGCTGCACAAATTCTGTGGATTCCTCTTTTACATACAGCACAAATTAAATTGGATCATACCATTACCATTTTTTTTTTTACTGCATACCTCCCACTGTTGCAAGTTTCATGCAGGCAGTTTTTCTGTGGTATGTTTTCTTGCTAACCATTCCTCCTCAATAGCATCAATAATGTGCAAAGAAAATTGCAGTCTAGTTAATTTTTTACCTATACAATTTTCAGAATATATTATAAAAGGGTTTAGCAACATTCTGACAAAAATGTGGAAGAAAACTTTCTTCTAGTGATCATGAGTTCATCTTTCATTGAGATATGTATATAACATTTAGTCAGATGTAAAAATTATCTCTCCTACTTGTAGATCTGAGGATGATTTAAAAAAAATTAATGTCAAAACGTTATCTACCTTTTTATAGGGGCTAATTTTTTCCAATGTACCCACAATCCACAGCTGTACTGCATTACTGCTTACCAATGTGTTCAATTTTAATTCTTATTATTAAAAACCAAAATTGAATGAAATTAATAAAAACTGCAACTGATACGAGTACAGCTGTTCTCAATTTATGTTAAAATTATGCAGGCATTATTTACAATAAATGACATTAATAGATAGATAAAAAAGATACATAGATCAATGACTTTATATCAGTGAAAAATTGTTATATTCTAAATGTTTTATCTAGATATCAGATTTGAACATTTTACAACATAAATAAGAAGAAAAATGTGATAATTATGCTTTAAAGGTACTGTTGTTTTTGTGTATATTAGTATTTCTACTCATGACCAAGGAAAAAGTCCTGAGAGGCACAGTCATAGATCATGAAACTCAACCAGTATAAACTTTCATCATTTCATCTTTTACTGGCATTATTATTTTTAAAAAATAATTCTGCACTACTTTTAAAATATCTACTTCCAGTTACTGATTATATAAGAAGGAACACTGAAATCAAATTAATAACAAATCTTATTCCAGTTAATTCTATCTTGGGCTTAGGTTTCTGCTAATTTCATAAACCTTTGTTGCTTTTTTCAACTTTTGAAATGCTACTTAAATTTCAACTTAAAAAGCGTTCAGTATAAGAAGAGATGCCTTATCAGTTAAAGGCATTGGCGGCATAAATAATCTACAGTTGTTTCTGGGCTAAAATCCATTTGCAGTGAACATCATGACACAGAAGTCAGTTTATTGGCCTAAAAATAAATAAAGTATAAGGCTTTTTTCTGTAAATATTATCCCAGATCCTGAGAACCAATACATCACATGAATACCAACACTAAGCCTCTAAACAATGACATTTCACTTCCAGCAACACTTATTATCGACTTGTATTCACAAGTCAATAATAATTATCGACTTTATAATAATGACAATAATAATTATCGTCAATAATAATTATAATATTATCGACTTGTATTCACAAGTCGATAACAAGTGTGACTGGTTGAAAAAGCTGTCATGATAAAAACTGCCTAGTATTTTAAAAAAAAGCTTATTGTGTCGGCTTTGTTCATTGCAACAAAATGGCAAACAATCTAGATAATAGTATAACAGAAAAAAAATAACAGTTAAATTGACATTTAAAAGCTTTCTCTATTTATAACATCAGCAACTGGTATAAGCCAGAATTTGGCATATTTTCTATTAATTGCAGTATTTGGTTTCACAATCTCAATAAATGACAAGTACCGTGACATTTACAACGTGAATGTCTGCATGATAATGGTGCAAAAAATATTTTATATTTCATAACATTTTGAAAATATCACAAATTTACTTTTAAACAAGCAAAAATTATACAGCGTCTTGATTTTTTTTCTAACATTGTTCTCTCATGTCATTTAATTAAAAATTTACATTTTTAAAACACAATATTGGACTGTCTTCATCAAAATTAGCTCATATTTTTCGGTACTAACATATTAATTCAGTACAATTGGTACCCTTGGACAAATTTCAACAAATCTTAGCTTGCACAACAAAATATTTATTAGAATAGTATCAAACTGTCATAAATAGTAAAATCATTGGCACCTCTGGCATGCAATTAATTTTCGATGATGAATCACTAGCATGGGGTCAATATATATTAAGTATCATTATTCAAACAAATCCATGATTGTGTCCTATTATTAAGTAATATGGTGTGCTTTACAAGAATGAATGGTATAGTATTTTATTAGCTATTTGAAAAGAAATTAACAAAATAAAAAACTTACAGAATGCATAATATTTTTCTCAAAATACATTTACAAAAAATTGCTAAGTTTTCTGCTAAAGATAAAGTACATCCAACTCTCCCTTTACATGTTTTTTTTTTTAATTTTGAAATTTTCCTTTAAAAAGCTAATTTATTCTGTCATGATTTTGATTCAATGATTATTACAGAAAATGAGAGTTGCCATAGCTTATTCTTCAAGGGTGCTCATCCTAAAAATTCATTGAGTGAGTGAGTGATTTTGGGGTTTATTGGCACAAGAGCCGATTTCGGCTATACTGCGCCAAACGTTTGTTTTAATATCTGTGGTCTAGACGGGAAGAGAAAGAAAGAATGAATTGAATGACAAGAAAGAGGGTCGAAAATAGAGAAGGATCACTAGGGTACCCCGGGTTGTATAAAAATTCATTCAGATATAGGTACCACAAATTACATGTAAAGAACTTGTAAAGCGAAAATCAAAATAACAGACTTTACGATGAAAAATTTTCAGACAAAAATAAAAGCAGTGGATTTTAGAAAACAATTTGCTCAAAATGTCATTAATGGATAAAAATTTTGGAACTTACATAACATACAACTCTGTCCATTTTTCCAAATCAAAAGGCATCACCAAATGCCGCCTTAAATACAGCTAATAGTGGAAACCATATTCGTGCACATTCGAACACAGTCATAATAATGACAGCATTTGGCGACATTTTTTTAATTGGTAATGTCTTTTCACTAAGGGAAATTGATAGATGATATAATACACAAGTCCTAAAACTCTATATTGGATTCAAGAATAGTGGATATGTATAACTTTCATGAATGAACAGTGCTTAAGATCCACCTCACAAAAACAAATGTGTTTGTTACCAAAAAGTAGCGACAACTGAAAATTATTTTGAGTACTTTTAATAAAGTTTTTATTTTTTACTGAGGGTGCTTATTAATTTTATTTTAGTTATTAACTGAAATTTGTAAGAATTAAATATTAAAGTTACATACCTTAACATGTTATGTTAAATGCATAACTGTTAAGTGTATATATTGCTCATACAGTCGTTAAACTATTGATATATAACTATAGTAATAATGCAAAATATAACTATCAATATTTTTAAAAGATAATTTATTGAAATTTAGCAAATTAAAGAAGCATTTTAATATTATGAAATAAGAACTACACCATTCTTAAAAGCAAACACTTTTTAACTTTTTCAGGCATCTATTTTCTAACAGACGAAATGTAAATTGAAAAAAAAGATCTTATTTTTTAAAAACATTTGCTAATTTTAAATATTTTAATAGTGTCCAGGAATAGAGAACGAAAGACTTTATCAGAATCATTTTGCATCTCACAATTCAAGGGTTAAAAAAATACAGTCAGCACAAATGAAATTGTTATTGAAGTATGAAATCTCAAAAACCTCACCAAATCTAAAGGGCATCCTGCTCTACAGCCTAACCCTAAAAATTTATAAAGTTTAGTTTTCAATACTTTTATACACAGGTTTTGGGATAGTATGGAACACATCTATATTCTTATTACAAAAATGTTATGTTTTTTTCATGGTTTTTTGAAGTAATTATCTACTGTGTGAAAAAAGTATTAAGTGTAAATTACAAAACAGCATTTTGCAATCAGTGAGAACAACATGCAAACTTAAGGCAAATAGTGATTAGAGATAAAATATGTGTGAATGTGTACATATATATGTAGTATTTCTGGCGAATTATTTTGTAGCGTGGCCGGTGTAGGTTCTTAATATGTAGATTTGCCGAGGGGTATTTATGTTAGTTGTTTTTTGATAGAAAGCTTCTTCAAAGTTAGTTTCATTCTTCTTTTATTCATGGTCAAAAATATATGAAATGCAAGATCATTTAGAATAATTAATAGACGCGAACACACACATAGCAGAAGCAACAAGCTAATGTGACGAGGACAAGTTGTTGACAAGCAGTCAAAGCACAAAAAAAGAGAGCCCCCAGCGCTCTGAGCTTTTATACTGGCGGTGAAGGTCATACGACTCTTTTCTAACAGGAGTCGTGATTGGCTGCAAATGCGCGCGAGCAATTAGATTATGATTAAGGTTATAACAGTCTCGTACCAAAGAATTAGAAAATAATTTAACAGAGTACAGTTAAAGAGTGCTAGAAGAAGTCATTACATATATATATATATCAAAGGAATATTATATGAGCCCTGTCCAGAAACTAAGTACAATTTTGGAAAAACTTGCATAAAAAAATCTTTTTTTCATAACAAAATTTATTTTTACATAAAAAAACATGTTGGAAACTATTTTTCTACATAGTTACCATCATTGTTCAGACATTTGTCACATTCAGAAAATAATTGTCTGTACATTCTTTAATGAAAGATGCTGCCAGCGAAGAAAGCGCCATTGCTGAACAGCTCTTTGTGGAATCTCCTCACAAAGCAATTTTATTGTGAATCATCTTTCACAAATTTTCTCATTCACTTTTCAACCAAAACTCATCATTGACAACAGAAAATGGTCCATTCCATGCTTAATCATGAACATTGGTGCATCCATCATTGAATTGTCAAATCCACTTTTTAACCATTCCATCACTCTTTACATTTTCATCATAAACCTCTACAAGTAAATGATGAACTTCAACTGGCTTAACATTCCTTGAATTCAAAAAATGAATTACAGAACACACTTGACAGTCGGCGGGATCGGCAATTGTCTAAAGCATTTTGAATACTTCCAAATGCATGTAAGAACCACACAATCTGGCTATAATGGCAACACTATACTGACAATTTACCAGAGATACCTATGCGCAAAAGCTGAATTCCAATACTTCTGCTGTGTTTGTAATAGAATGAAATGGTACTTAGTTTCTGAACATTCATCGTAATAAACCATCTTAACATAATATGAAAATTGAAGCTAAAAGAAACTTAAGTACTAAAGCTACAATGCCAGCATTCAAAATAACTCACCAAGCTGTCAACACCGATTTCACATGTGTCACACCCGCTAAATTGGCAGCCATGTGCTTCATTTGATATTACGTTCTCAATATGGTTGTGTTAATACATAAGTATTAAAACTTATTTAGAATAATTGCTGATTACAAATTATATTTTCAATCAATTTTGTCAAATCAAAAGATGGTGTCAAATGCTGACATGATATACATACACTAGATTGTGCTTATTTATACACAAGAACACTTTTTCAATATAGGCTGCATATCACAGCAATATGGAATGACTTTTGATTTGAGGAGTTGATTGGCAATATAAATAGTAAATACTGGGGAAAAATATTTGCTATTAGTGGAATTAACAATCAATCAAGACGATATATGGGAACATGCAATTCTAAAAGTTTAAATTCTCTTTTAAATTTACTTCATTTTATTTTTAAAAATATGAGAAACATGGAATGAGTGTCAAAATAAAATTATGCTGGATAAATCTTACATACAGTATGTGATTACTTTACTGTGATCTTTTATCATTTATAAGAATATCAAAAATATAGTAGCTTTAGCAATTAGCTGTGTCATTTCTAAATGCACATATCTGAAAAACTAATCTAATTATCCAAAGACATATCACCCAACACATGTAAATTATTGAACAGAATTAAATAAAACAGTTAAAGCCGTTTCCAAAGATTTTTTTTTTGTAATAAGAAAGAAATCGTAAAAGAAACATAAAATAATTTGAAACTGAAAGCAATATCACAAAGAGTAACACTTTGATCTGACATTTGCTACCATATCATTGATACTAGCTAAATTAACATGGTCATACTATGTGATAAAAACCACATTCCAGACAAAATAAAAACAATCACCTTATCAGAGTTTAAGTCAGGATCTTCTTGGCATAACCGGTATAAAAAGGAGTTGGGGTCACGACATAATGTAGTTTTAGTTGTCAGGAAATAAGTTCCACCAACATTTAATTTCACCCATTGAGTTTTTCGATACGACTTCTCATCTGCATCTTCGAAAGATTCAGATTCATTGCGGTCGCTGCGATTTAAGTAACGTTTGGTAGCCATATCTCGACAAATCAAAGTATCGATCAACAAACCTAAACAAGACAGAACATCCACCTCGCGGTTGGGATCAATGTCACAGTTAGTACGAAAAGTTTAAAAAACTCTGTTGCCAAAGGCGAAATCAAAAAATAAAAGCAGAAGTGGACCGGTTAGATTCATTGTATCAGACGACACCAAGGGTCATTCCTGATAATTGAAATTTAGTTTGATTAAATATAAGTAAAAAAAGAAATAGATGATTCTTTTCATAACGAATTCCAAAAGAAAATCCAACAACGTATTATTTCATTTAAATCAACAGGAAAGAGCAAATTAAATATTTTTTTAAAAATTAAGCCTTATAATATAAAAACCAGAGAAGGACTGATAGATAAGAGTATCTCGAAATATTAGGAAATGTAAAGAATCTTTTTTCTTTTACTAGTGGAATAAGATAATTTAAAAACCGGTCAGCTATTTAAAAAACGTAATTACTATTGCTATTCTAATGAACGAAGAAGCCTAGGAAATCTAATGATATAATAATGTAACCAGTGGATTCGGGTCTTGTTTTTCCAAAACTGCCACGTAAAGAGTATAATATTCATTAATCTTGTCGAAAGTCAAAGTATTCCCACTGGTGTGATTACAGAGTGGGGTACCATCTAACTATCGACTTCGTCTTCTGATGGTGGTTTAGGATTTCATATATTGGCATATTGGTTGCGGATAGCTGATCTTTTTGTCGGGAAGAAACTGATGAACGAAAGAGATTCATAATAAAAGACTTTAACGAATAGTTAGGTAAATTCAACAAAATACTTGGAATCAGATGATTGGTGGTCAAGTGGTTATGACAAATAGATAACTCGTGGCTGACTATATTTTAATCAAAGACTAATCATATAGATTAGCTGACATATAATAAGTTAAACACCGAATATCAAAATCTCTCCATTGATTTGGTGTAGATGTTGTGAGTAAGGGGTGTCATCTGAGATGTCAATTTCTTCATCTGACTGGTTTAAAATTATAAGGCATATTGGTTGCACGTAGCAGGTCTTGTGCCCGAGAATATTTGCAACAAGAAAATTTTCAATGACACAAATAATTCACTAAAAAGTTTTGTGAATCAGGAGAATAAATCGGCTGAAATCTTTAACAGATAAAATATATGAAAAAATCTCTTTTTTTTAAAACTCTTCTAAGAATTTTTTTTCATTTGGCTGGGAAATGATTTTTTTCATGGAATGTAGAACACTAATTAATCAAATAGCATACACCATAAAAATTAATTCCCAACATCTCGAATAGCCACTATAACCAATTGATGGTTCCGAAATCGTTGCCAGTGTAATTTCTGTCGGATCGAGCATTAGAGCTAAGGGATTACTTAAAACCTTCTGTGTAGAGCAGGAGTGTCAAGCTCGCCGCCCACAACGATCATTTTCGCAGCCCTGCTAGTATATCGGCGCACAATAATATGTAATAAAATATCAAAATTTCTCCCGTAAAAGTAAAGATTGCAGCAAAGAACAGATGGCAATTGTCAGGACGTAAACATTAATTTTTCTTGTTTTTTTATTTATGTGTTATTCGAAATAAACTTACTTTTCTATGAATATTGATTTTTTTATGCGGCCCACCTAAAGTTAAATCTAGGTTTGCTGATACACGATAAATCTGTCAAACGGAGTGAAACTGTACTGTCACCTGTATGGTGCTCAAAACTGCAGCTAACGACACACATAAGATTAGCCCCTTGCCACGATGAATTTCATGGACCTCGATCTAACACCGTCGATCAGTTGGCATCAGAAACAACGCGTAAATCATGCTTCTAATACTTGATATTGCAATTTTTTTCCGTTTCAAATCTTGTGCCCATAGTAGCCTAGTAGTCATAGTCAATGACTCATGGCCGGCGTGTAACGAGCTCGAGTCTAGTGCCATTGAAGTCCCACCGTGGAGAGGGCGTCTATGAGCGTTAAATCAGGAGAGGCTGAAACATCATCCATTGGTTTGGTGTGGAAGTTCGAAGAGGTTATGTTAGCTTATGTGTCGTTTTTTCGTCACTTGAGTATGGTTCAATGAATAAGTGAATGAGAAATATTAACGTAGCACTATTCAGATACTCGAGGGCTTTTGGCGACGGACCTCGTAATTTTGAACCATGGGTAAGTGACAAGGGCACCCCATCTCCTAACTTCTACAGCATACCAACGGAAGGATATTTGAGAATCAACAGATGAAACGCGTATCGGCACCCTCTACGGTGGGTTTTCAGTGGCTTTAAGTTCGAGCTAGTGACACGCCGGCCACGAGTCAGTGACCTTGACTACTAGGCTACCACGGCCAGACCATAGTTCAAAACTACGAGTTCCGTTGCAAATAGCTTTCTTGTAGCTTTATAGTGCGACATTAATTTACGCCACTCGCTCTCACTCCATTTAAATCTTTAGCATTGATTACTTTGTTATAGATTTATAATACAAATTATGTATCTATATTGAATTTAATAAAAAAAAAAGATATTTGAGTATAAGTAACTTTCAGACATCCAGATATTTTTTTTAAAAAAGCTTTATTTCAATAAAGCTTAATTAAGTAATTAATGCACAAGTATTAACACACCCACATTATTATTTTATGAGGCAGTTATCAAATCATACATGCAAAATATTTGCTAAATTCTTAATTTATAGGAATATTTGTTTAAGAGAGTCAATAGCATACACATACCTCATTTGTAGGGTGAGTAAATATTAACGTCGCACTGTTCAACTACACGAGGGCTTTGTGCACGGACTTCATAATTTTGAACCATGGTCAAGTGACGAGGACGACACCTGAGCTGGCTCCCACCTCTTAACTACCACACTATCACACCACACCAACATGAGGACACCTCATTTGTAAGAGTGGGTGAGGTATATTTTGAAAAACATGTAGATAAGGGTGCAGAGAAGCGTAAACTAAATACTAAAAGTTAAAAATTTTTTGGTCTACGAGGAGGAAGGGGTTTTAACCACTAAACTCCACCCTTTTGTACTTTTTGTCATCAGAAATGAATCCTGCTAGATATCATAGATATACCTTGTGTAAATGTGAATTAATTATCTTTTATAAGTCTTGTTCAATTCCGGTTAGATTTTGTAATAATAATTATTATATGAACAAAGTATAACTGTCAAACTCCAACAATCATAGTAGAAAAATCCAGTTATGTGTCTAAATGTAGTTATTAAATGCTTGTTTCCCCGGAAATCTTGAACTTATATACACACTCAAGAGCCAAAACATTATGACCACCTGTCAATAACGAGTTGGCCCACATTTGGCGTGCAACACAGCTTCAACCCGCCTTGGCATGGATGCCACAAGTCCTTGGTAAATGGCTGGAGAGACAGATTGTACCAGATGTTTATGCAACGGTCACGCAAATCCGAGATATTGCGAATTGGTGGTCTTTGAACTCTGAGCTGCCGTCCCATGACATTACAAATGTGTTCTATCGGATTGAGATCCGGTGAGTTAGGCAGCCAGGACATTAATTGGAATTCAGCATCATGTTCTTTAGCCTTGTAAGACGGAACATTGTCCTGTTGGAACATTCCATTTCCAGGTGGAAAAACAGAGGCCATGTAAGGGTGCAACTGGTCCGCAATGATGTTCAGATACCAGTGGCGTAACGTGCACCCCCGCACTGCAGGGGGGGGGCAAAGCCTGACTGTCGCCATAAACGTAGATTTTCTCGAAATTCGCTTCACATTTTTTTAATCGAATTTTTAAGCGATTTTCCAGTCAGCGATCAAACGTCATTCATATAATCAACACTTTCATACGCTCATTAAATACCTTTAATCCTATAGCAAATCAAAAAACTTTTTTTTTTCACTTGCAGTAATCCAGGCGACGAGAGATACTTTTCTTTAATGGGTTTTCTTTTTAAACCTAAATTACTAATAAACCTAAATTATTAACAAATAAAACAAAAGTCAAATGGATAAAATGCTAGGAAGATACAAAAATTCAACACTTTTTTTTTTACGGTATACATTACATTAGCAGTAGGGAGGGGGAAAAAGACATGATTTACTTTTTAAGAAGCAGCAGAGAAAATTATTGGCATCTTTAATTCCCTCCCCCTCCCCATATGTTTCAATTTAATTTAGCAAAGTCGTAAATAACGTACATCTGTTATGCTTTTTTCAAGTAAAATAGTATTACGATACTTGGAAAAGCATAGAGAGCATTTGATGATAGATTTATAAGTATTCAATCAAATGAGAAGCATAATGATAAGAGCATAATGGAATGTATCAGTTTTTTATTTCATTTTTCATGAAATCATTTTTGCTTCACACAAAGAGCTCTCCTTATTGAAAGTTACAGTATTTACGCTAGAATGTAATTGAACTTAGGTCACGTTCATCCCGAGATTCAGAAATGAAGAATCAGGTAAATGATACCTTTTTTCTCTTTCGTAAGAATTTTAAATCTAAAATTATTTTACAGTGCTCGTGTCTTTCTTAGTGTTCGTTTTTATTCAAGTTACCAGGTTATCTCTCCTTAGAGATTTCCAGTTTTAATAAATATTATAAATACTCTCAAATGTTACACATTTACTTCGTTTACTCAAGACTCCGGTTGATTTTGTATTCGGTTAAAAGTTTAATATTAAATATTTTTACGTGATGTCTAAAGGTACATTATGTTGTGGTTTTGCAATCCTTTGTATATATACACTTGCTGGAAAAGAGTGTTCTTAAGGACGAAAGAGAGAAGATAAGCTCTGAAGAAACCACCAGACTTATTAATTCATTGCTGAAACGACTTCAGGAAGTTTTCAACACAAGGAGTTATCCAGCCAGCTATTAAATAGCTCTTTAAAGTTATTACTAAAACAATGAACGCAGAATTTTCTACATGATTTTTGTTGGTATCGCTACAAGCCTGTCCTTATTTTTAAAGCTATGAAAGCAAACCGAGTTTACCTTTGTTATTCTCTGCTTGAAATAAACTAAATAAAATATAATTTTTTAAAAAATTTCAAATTTTGATTTTTAAAATTTTTTTTGTCGCTTATGTTTAAACGCAGACTTCTTCTAGCAAGTATATATATAAGATCCAGCTTGGGGCCCAAGACCTGACCTTGTGGGGGGGGCAATTGTTTTCCGTTATGCCACTGTCAGATACATTGTATCATTCATGATCTGCTCTACCACACCCATGGGTCCCAGAGACGCCCAAGAGAACGTCTCCTAAAGCATAATACCGCCACCAACCAGCCTGTGCATGACCTACTGTACATTGAGGGAGCAACTGTTCGTCTGGAAGACGGCGCTTCCTGACACAGCCATTGGCGTGATGAATGGCAAACCGTGATTCATCTGACCAGGCAAATCTCTCCCACTGATCCATGGACTAGTCGCGATGTTCCCGGGCCCAGCGCAGGAGCAGTTGGCGATGATGCTTGGTCAGCAAAGGCACACGAGTGGGACGTTTGCTGCGTAGTCCCATATCCAACAGTCTCCGCTGAACAGTGTGCTCCGATACTATTCTACTTGGCCCTGCATTGTATTGGGCTGTCAGCTGAGCCACTGTCTGGCTCCGGTTTTGCTTCACCATGCGAGACAGTCTTCGACGACCTTTTACATTGATAGCGTGTGGATGTCCAACACCATGTCGTCTACTGCTGGTTTCACCATCATTCATCCACTTTACATAAGTACTAACAACTGTAGATCGCGAACAACCCACGAGTCGTGCAGTTTCAGAAATATTTGTTCCGAGCCTTCGAGCCATTGCAATCTGCCCTCTATCAAAGTCGCTTATATCCGCAGCCTTTCCCATCACAAACAGAAATAAGTGAAAGAATGATTCTTCAGACTCTCCAGCAGCAGTTAAATACCACTGCCACCTGATCACGTGCCTTCCACGTCATCCAGGCGAGTTCATTGCAAAATGTAGGGGTGGTCGTAATGTTTTGGCTCTTGAGTGTATATATATATATATATATATATATTGTAAACTTTAATTAAATACACAAAAACGTACTTAGTTGTACTTTTTAATTTTCAGAAATACAAATGGGACTAATTTTAATTTTAATAAGTTCCTCTTTTTAAAATACTTAACTCATGTTTTATTGTATTGTCAAATTGATAAAATGCTATAAAATATGTAAATTTTCTTACTTGTGTGTTATGTCGGAAAAATTTTGTCACTGATTTGTCGTGCTTGTTTTTTCATATATCTAGTATAAGCATTTCATAAAAACGTGCAAAATGAATCGTCAAAAGTATTAAATTATTTTAAAAGTCATGTTATTTAGTGATTTAGTAGAAAATAATTGTTTTGAACAATTCTGGAAGAGAACTCGTGTTAATTATTCCTTTAGTGTTAAAAAAACCGATTAGCACATATATTATTTTTGAAAATAATTTTTTCCTGATAAATTTTTCCTGAAAATAATTTTTTCATTTTTCGATCAATTATAATGCAAAGCGGAGGAAAAAATCACTGAATAATTTTCGAAATTTTGATCAATACAGGAAAAAATTTTCCTTTCGTTTTTAGAGTATTCAACTTTTTCGAAAGGTTAATAGTAAACTCAGAAAAAAGAATTCTATTATTAATTTTCTTATCCTCACATTTTGATATTATTCTTGCAGTTAGTTGTCCAGCGATCCGGTTTTCATAAATCATTTAATAGCATACAGAAAGTCTCTGTGATGAAAATTTAACTTCACGGAAGGTATCTTTTTTATAATTTTATTGGTATTTAAAAAAAATGAGTTTGTCTCAGTTATTTTTATAACAAAAACACTAGTCGTTAAAATCATTTAACTATAAATAGGATTACTAGACATGTTTGACAATGAACTGAACACATTTATGAAAACAACTTTGACATAGAACATATAATTGAGCACCTAAAACTGTGAACTTTGTATGCGAGACACTGAAAATTCAATTAAAAGAGCAGGCAAAAAATGAAGAAACATGAAACAGAGAGATGAAACTACGAATTAATAATTTTGTTTATTTTGAAATATCCCAGAATAACGTCGGCTCAATAAATTGTACCGTAGATGGCGATACGTGGAACAACGCATCTAGTACAGAACCAATGAGAATACGGATGGTGTCCTAGAGATGGCTTTCCATTCCATTAACCTTTTTCCATGATTTGTCATCTAAACGCAACGGCAAGTGGCACTCAATCACATCCCAGGTGTGTTCTATTGGTGAAAGATCAGGGAAGAGTGGTGGCCTGGATAGCATCTGTTAATTTTGAACAACATGTTGCTGATGTATGCAATGTGAGGCCAAGAATTATCGTGTAGTTAAAAAGTAATGGACGCTCCTTTAAAGGAAAAGAAGTGTCACAGGCCACAACGTATCATGCACATTTTTTTGAGCCCACCGTTATAGTGTTCTGAATATGTACCAAGGGTGACTTGCTATCATGGCTCGATGGCGCCTCAAGCTAAAATACCACTGTGGCGTGGTGGAGT
Source organism: Trichonephila clavata (assembly GCA_019973975.1). Taxonomy (NCBI): domain Eukaryota; kingdom Metazoa; phylum Arthropoda; class Arachnida; order Araneae; family Nephilidae; genus Trichonephila; species Trichonephila clavata. The sequence goes on from BMAO01012915.1 coordinate 65,826, forward strand.
GGGCTTTATTAACCTAGTTGTCAGCGTCACTAACCAATATACCGGATGGGCGGAAAAGAGTGAACGTTCGTTTAGAAGTACAGCATGATTATGGTAAACACCAGAACGAGATTCCACAAAATTCCTTCCAACAAATAAGTAGCATAATGAATGTTTTTGGCAATAGCTGTATAGGTTTTCAGTTTGTTAAATACGTTCTAATAAGCCCATAGTCAATCATAAGCTACGATTTTATCTCATGCATCTTATTACAAACCTCTTAATTTAGTGCCAGTATCCTACCAGTCCCTTTTATTTTTGTTTAATCTTCTTGCTAGAAGGTAAACTCTTGTTGTGTGAGTCCAGTCTGCCTTGACAAGAACGAAATGAAGAAGAAACAAAGCATTCCCTATTAGTGCGAACGAGAAGATAAAGGTATGTTGTGTGGTTTTTTTTTGTTTTTTTTGCATAAGTAAAAACTTGAAATGCTATTTGCTTTAAGAGGGAAATTGTTTATTCTGAAATAGTACTATGGCTTACTCATCCAAAGATTATAAATAAAATCTGAAATTTCAGTCTCACGAAAATCTTTAAGAAAGAAATCTTACCAGTGTATCCAACGCCATACGACTTAAAATCTATGTGTGTGTGTGTGGACTTTTCAATTCACTTATAAAATAAGCTTCCTTCTCCGAGTGTGTTTCTCTAAAACAATAAACAATTGCGTGTATAAATACTTTCGTTTGTAGCGTGTCTTTTGTTCCCGCGGTTGAAACGAAATACACATGTCAAGTAGGAATTTCTGATCAAATTTAAACTTCATTTTAAGATTTTCCGGGATTTGTGTAGACACGATGTTATGATTGTGTAATGAAACTTGTTTTTATTTGTGGGAGAGGAGATCTTTTGTTGTCCTTTGAAACTATCAAAGAGCGGCCTTGTCGTTTAATGACATATTATTTGTCTAAAGAAATTAAAGATGAAACTGTTGAAATACACTAATGCGAAATAAAATATCCAGACTGATTATGCAAACTGACCATTCTCAGCGAAAAAGCAAAGTTTGAATTTTAGAATTGTTATTTTAGAAATCTTTAAACCGCGCGCGAAAATATAAGTTTTGGTTATTTCCCAGTTTCTTAAGCGTACCTATACACACACAAATTTTTTGCAACTAAATAGGATGAATTTTTAAAAATTTATTTTATACTAACTGTGATCTCTTTATAACAAAATCTACATTTGTTAACATTTATATAGTTTTTTTTTACTTAAACGTTGTTAACGCAAGAATTTAATCAATTTTTTAAAACATTCATAGTTTGAAGAAATCCCAGAGTGAAAAAAAAATTTCGAGAGCATCCATGCCCATGACAGGGAATTCTTGTGCACTCTTAGCATGTTACTTCATATGATCTGTACCTCAGATTCAATTATCATGTGATGAGATGTGGACACATTAAAACGAAAGTTTCGGCGAGGTATTCTTATCATCTGCCAATATTTAAAAGTCGCAAGGTTTCTCACTAATAGCTCGTTCTACATTTATGCACCTAACGCGGAATTTGAATCAAAGTCATGTTTCAGATGTATAAACACGCATGGCTCTTTCTTTGAGCTGGGATTTTTATTCTTCCTTGCCTTTATTTCTTAAGAGGAAATAAAAAATATGGTTATCTCGATTTTTTAGAAATAATTGAAACCATGCGATACTCCTGCGCATACGCAAGAATACGAAGGCTGCAAATTAAATAGTGGCAACTTAACGAAGAACCTAGCAGAAGATCCGGAATACGTATAGATAACAAAGTGCTTCTCTATACAGCCATTATGCGTCCCATTATCGCTTATGCTTGTCCAGTTTGGGGATATGCTGCTAAAACCAATATTAAAATTCTAGATACTGTACAAAATTCTTACATACGTATGATTGTCAGAGCCACAAGATATATGCGTAATGACGAAATACGAAATGCCTTAAAAATCAGCAGCTTTAAATCTCATATTCAGAAAATTGCAATTAACTTCTTTAATGCTCTCCCAGATACAAATAACTATAATATACTTAACTTAACCATACGATCCCAATATAAATACCAAAAGACCGAGAAGAATACTTCTCGATTCTTACAACCCCCCCTTTATTGTTTTTATTCTCGCAATAATTTTTATTATTGCGTCTCGGTAAATTCATTTACCATTTTTCCTTTTTAATTTCCTCATATTAAATTTTACCTACCCCACTGGACAAATACCTCCCACTTTCTCTATTCCTAGCCCCCAGGGCAGTCAATAGGAGTCTATGATCACGCTACCACCGACCAATCAGAGAACAAGCTCTAAACTCTCACCCATGCCAAAAAAATTTTATCTCTACAGCAGCCAGATGAAGAATCATTGCCACGCCTCCCGGATGCCATCGTCTCAGCCAATAGCCATGATTCCTGTTAAGCAGAAAGTAAAACCCCACCATTGCCATGCCCAACATCAAAGTCAACCAGGATATGGGACTGAGGACTGTTTCACAGTCCAAATGCCCACATTACACAAAGCGGTAAGGTGGCGCTGTTGTCGTTGTGTAGATTTCAAGAAACTTTCGATATAATTAGAAGTGTAGTTGCTGTGTGGCGTTTATGTGAAGAGTTTCGTTTCCATCGCTCTGAGGGATGTTTTCAACAGATGATCAGCGGACATGGCTTACAACTGATAACAGAAGAACGTTATCGAGGATCTGATTATCCTCAAAATCAGATTGACACCCTGAGCAGTCTCCTTTCCTTAGACCGTCGATGAAATCTCCAGGAATTATCCTTAGAGGTTGGCCTAAGTCGTCAAACGGTGTGGCACATAATAAACAAAAGTCTAAACATGACAAAAAATATTGCCCGCTGGGTTCCACATCAACTCAGCGAAATACAGAAATGGCACCGGTATGCACTGGATGACGCCTTTCTAAAGCATGTTGTCGCCCTTTATGGGACATGGGCACGATCCTATGAGCCTGAATTAAAGCGTCAATCAAATGAATAGCGTCAGCGAGGTTCGCCATGTTCGCAGAAATTTCTACAGGAACCCAGTCGGGTGCAGGTTTACGCTGATTGTGGCATACGACTGGGATGGTATGATTCTTACGCATACTGTGCCTGCATTACAAACTGTCAACGCAGGCTGCTATTGCTGGTTTCTACAGCCCCATCTGCGTCCGGCTATGCGGCACAAACGTCCACGCTATTGCAAAACAATCTCCTTATCATGTTGCACCACAGCACTCTTGGGTTTTCATGTCGCAAACAACGTCATTTTTCTATTGTAATGGTGGCAGAGAGAAATCTTGAAACCCCTCCTTACTCATCTGACATGAATCTCTGTAACCTCGATCTGTTTCCAAAGTTGAAATAACCTGTCAGAGGTTGCCCATTTAATGACGCTTCACCTGTACCCCGCGTGGTAGGGCGCTCCGTTGCTGCCATCAACAATCCACACCTCGCCAATGGCTCGAACGGCTTCCTGACATTTGGCAAAAGGCTATAAGCTTTTCTGGTGATTGCATAGAAGAAATTTGTTGCAATTGTGTGTACTTGTTGTAAGTTCATTAAAAATTGATTTATACTTATGTTGCCATTACTGAATTGACTGCCCTTGCATAATCTAGAATGTAACAGTGTGTGTTACCAAGTTTTATCCAGAGAATCATACAAATGTATGAAAATTGTTAAATTAAATTGGTTAAGAATAGTAATATAATGAATATTATACACTTTATTCTAATAGCATATGTGACCCGGTACACATTTACAAAAAAAAAAAAAAAGAAAGAAAAGAAAAATGAGTGGTTATATTTGAGATTATTTCTGACGATATTAAGGCTAAGTTTTTTTTTTTTTTACTTTTCCCTGATAATTTTTATTCTTCTGTAGGCAATGAATGATCATTTAGAAAAGGATTATGAGGGTGAGTGAGAGTTATATTGAGACATCACTCTATTTAACAACACGCGGGCTGTTGGCGACGGACCTCGTAATTTTGAGCCTCGCTCAAGTGACGAGGACGAAACCTCTCCAAACTGCCACACCTCACAAATGGGAAGAGCCTGAGCCTAGACAGATTTAACGTGCATAGGCCACTCTACACGGCAGATCTTTAATGGCACCGTTACTCGAACCCGCGACACTCCGACCACGAGTTCGTGACCCTAGCCACTAGGCTACTGTGGCCACAGAGAATAAAGCGAGAAACTGAAATAAATTGTAAAAAAATCCAACACGCACACACACAAAGCTCCTCAGAAATTAATTAAATAATATCTACTTTAACTAATAAGAATTTCATGAAATCCAGTGTTTAAATAAATTTGCTTTAGAAGAACATATGCAACACTAAAAATAATGAAGGTTTATTATAAAATTTACCACCCAAGATCATATCAGCATATAAAACTGCTTAACCTCATTAAATGAACCCCCCCCCCCCCAAAAAAAATTAATTAACCGCAAAATATCACAATCCTCTTTAGATATTAAATACTAATATACACATTTTATTCCAGAAGACTAAATTATAACACAGGGAGAAAGATCAGTATGGCTTCCGCTGCAGCCTTGAATGAACCTGTCACGTTTCATTCAAAAAAATTAACTGCAGCCGAGAAGAAAATATTTCAGACAAATGATAAACGTATCAGAGCGACTCTCATCTGCGATTTGATATGGGAAAGGATGCTGCTAATTTACTGCAAGTTTCCGCACCCTGCTGTCCTGTGGCCTTGCTGTTCGATAGCTGAAAAGCGCGCGAAAATGATACGGTACAATGTGTAAGGTGGCATGTATAAATTGAAGTATAAATTGAAAAAAATACGAGTTATTCTTTGATGTAGTATTGTCACAGTTGGATTTTTAAATGCAATTAAGGTATCCGACTACTTGCAACAATTTTTTTTAAAAAAAATGTAGCTATGGGGATTTTTTTGTTGTTTTTAAATTTGTTTAGTGCATTTTAAGAAAAATATGCTAAAATTAAGAAGAGAAAAAGAAATTATTATTACTAAAAAATGGGAATTGGTAAAAATTGACAAAAAATAACACAAATGCGGCCCATTCTGTATCAAAAGTTTATAAACAGATTTTCAATTCTGATGTGTTGCTATAATATTCATTTTTGAAATGACGTTCAGGATAAGAGATATTTTAATTTTTACAAAAACTAGAGCACTTTATCTGAGTTATTATATGAAATTGCTTAAAAAAACAGTGATTATATCCACATAAGGAACTGTACATTTTGTAATAAAACAGTGGTGATAAATCTAAAGGTTAAAACACTTCTACTATTATACAGAAAATACACAAAAAAAAGTTCAGTTAATTATTTTCAAAACTTTTTGAGCAATCTTTTAGTCCCCGTTTGAGCATTTAAAAAAAACCGCATTTCGAGTAAAACGCGTTTTAAAGTACGGCATCTTGCTTAATGTGTAATGGTAACTGCTTTTACTAAAACACTTGTAGTTTTGGTTCTAGTAAATAGAAAATAATAAACTTAATATTTTTATGAAGCTAATAATATGCCTATAAAATAAAATCACAAAAAAATTGTCAATTTTTGACAAAATTCACAATTTTAGGGTAGTCGGATACCTTAAAAGATAAATGTAGAGGAAAATGTTTTGGGATAAAAAATAAAGAATTTGTAATTTTTAAAAAAGGATTAAAAAGGGTTTATGTATGTATAAAAATAAAGATGTTATGCTTGGTTCAGTTCTGAAAACTATTTTTCGCTTATTTTTTTCAAATGAGAAGCAGAATCCAAATGACTTGAATGCTTAATTAAAAAAAAAAAAAATTTTAATTTTTTTTTTAAAAAATGTGATTTTTTTTTTTAATTTTTGAAAAGTTTTTATAAATATTTTATTGAAACATAATATTTTCATTTAGAATTTTTTTTTTCATATGTATTTTTATGTGATTAACAGGTAACTTTCAAATAATTCGTTTAAATAAGCATATTTTTTTTTTAAAACCAATCCTCCTACGAATGAGGGGCCACGGTGGTCTAGTAGTCAAGAACACCAACTATAGGGACATCTATTTTTAACTAGATTTGTCGATTTCATCAAATTTGGTGCCCAAATTTATCGCCAAGGTCACTCTTATTCACTTTGCATTAATAACAGCATTTCCCGGCTGCCTATAACTTATGTTTCAGGCAGAGAAGTGGTCATGGTCACAAACTCGGGGACGGTGTTGTCAAGTCACATGTTTGACTCCTCACACCAATGAAGATTCACCGTGTAGCGGAGCTGATTCACGTTAAAACTGTTGCAGCTCAAAGTGCTCACGTTGGCGTGATGTGGTAGTTTATAGAAGGAGTACTAGCTCAAGGTCGCCCTCGTCACTTGACCACGGTTCAAAATTACGATGTCCGTCACCAAAGCCTTCAGGTTATTTCAGAGTGCGTTAATTGAATCACAAAATGTTCATATACAATAGTGATGTTATAATAGAACAGTTGTAATAATGATAAAAAAATTATTATGAGGATAAAAAATAGTGGTGATAATGAGTATAAATAAAATAATAACACAAAATGGTAATATCTAACAATATTTATACAGAGATTTTAATTCTGCTTTACAATGGTGATTATTACAGCAAATCAAAAAATAAGTTTTCATTTGGAATTATTATTTTTTTCCCCACATTTTCGAGACTTTTGTTTATCAATTGAAACATCTACTAATTTTTTTAAACTCATTCTTAGAAGTCGTATTTGAAATGTATGTTATGCATTTTTATTTAAAAAAATAATAATTTTCTTAAAATATCAACTGATATAAAATTTAAAGATTTTAGAGTCTTAAAGATTTCTACATTGACTTTGAAGAAAAAAAATTCCTACAGTTAAAAATTTGACCGACTGGGGGGCGTAGTTGGTTTGTCGCTGGCCTTCTGTACCCAAGGTTGCGGGTTCGACCCCGGCCTAAGTCGTTCGATTTTCATGATGCAGAAAATTGACAGCGGCCATGCCGTATGATTATGCGGCATGTAAAAAATCCTTTGAAGTGCCCGTTTTGCTTGGATGCTCTCGGCAAAATTAAATTCCTAAGTTCAATTTCGCATCGTCAGAGCTCAGGTGTCTCCCTCTGGGGAGGAAACTGGGCGTCAAAATTACCTGCGGTAATTGGTGCCGCACTAAAAAGTGATACCAGCTCCTGGGGAATGAACTACGTCTGCAAAGGTAAAAAATACCAATACGCAGCCCCATTAGAAAAATAAATTGTGCATGTAAATTTTAATTTAAAAAAATATTTTTATAAATTTGTAAAACTCTTCATATACTTCACAAAAAATGTACCTACTACATTAAAAAAATCAAGCACACACACAAGCACATATTATTTTCCAAACTATTTCTTAGAACTCTTAATACATTATAAAAAGATCTCGTTAAAATTTTAAATTAAAAACGTACCTCCATGTATAGGTCTTCGCACTTTTACTTAAATTAATTATAAAAAGTGAAGCACACGTGAAAATAGTCGGGATTAATTCTCAGAGTTTCTTTTTCCCTTGTAAACAAATACAAAAAAAGGAAGCTTTCATTGCAGCGAGACCTACAGTTAATAAAAGAAACAGGGTTCTGTTTTGACGCCATTAACTCACAGCGTGTTTCAGTGACCGGAATAAATGTTCCACAGTTTCACCTTTTCCTCCACATACTACAAGGATACGAGTTTCTTAGCTGATGACTATAATTAAAAGTACTTTCGTAATGCTAAATACATTTGCCTCATTAGCGAAATCGAAAGCTTGATCTTAATTTTAAGCAAACGGTGTCGAAAGAAAACACTGGTACTCCATGATTGTCGCACTGGTTACGAGAATTTTGTTCCCTAAATGTGTTTTCTTCGGGAAATAGGTCTCTGAAATTCGAATAAACACATAAATGTCGTCACCAATAATTGATTAGAAGAGCAATAAATAAATTAAGAATACGTAAGAAAATGCAAGTAATCATGAAATAGCAACATTTGGTAATTATTTAATAAGAAAGAAAATCGTTTGGCACAATGTTTTCAAAACTGCTGTTCTTTCTGCCAAACGATATTAAAATAAAATTTATATTCTACTTGAAAAAGCATTTGAATGAAATATATTTAGTAATTAAATGTTTCTATGTACAATTTATAACAATTTTTTGAATTTAAACTTTTTGAAATCTGCTAAGAATTTGATTCTTTTTCTGATATAAAAATTACAGTTTTAATTTATTCAAAATTATGAAGGAATCCCTTTGAACATCTCCATCTCATACACATTTGGACTTCAAAGATTTAGTTGATGCATGTGTACAAGCAAAAAAGATTATTAAATTTACAGTTCGATATTTAAATGTCGTTGAAGCAAATATTTGAGTTAATATTAGGTTCAAATTACTTTCTTCTCAAAATACGCTGTCTTTTAAAAATATTTCCAAAAATAATTGTTAGATATTATATTTATTTCACGGAAATATGTAGTTTTTAATGCCAAATATTTTATATCATTATAATTAAACTATTTTCCTGAAAATATTTAAAAAAATTCTTTATAAGTTGATGTTAACTTGTAACAACTACTCTCGGACCTGGCTAAAGGTGTGGGAGGAAGAGAAGGACGACTCGACATGATACTTTTTAATTATTTATTCAGCACCCTGATTAACACAGATAAAATTCAAATAACCAATTAGGTTGAGATGTTTCCCAGAAAAGAACAGGGGTTTTGCTATGTGAGTCGCGAGTTCGGAGAATACTTCTAATCAATTGATCCTCCTTTTATGAATCAATGTTCTACTTTAATAAATGATTTACATTGTAGTTATGCGACTAATTGTCACTTAAATCTCTTTAACAGTTTAAAGCCAAAACGAGCTATCAATATGACTTATTCCTGACGTGTAGATATTCTTCCTATCTTCTATTTCTTAATATTTCAACCTCCTGGCAGCTTCAACTAAACATCAATTCTCCTCTATCTATCTATCTCTCCCACTAGCAAGCAAACCTATACTATATATAATAGCCCTAATCTGCACACATATCACGGTTTCTTCTTCAGAAAGGGTTGTTGATATTCATAACCCAAAGATTTCCCAAGAAGGTTAATGGAAGGACGCGTATATATCCGTCACAAACTGACTAAGGATATTAAGTACTCTGGTGAACCATGCAGCATAAAACCCAAGAAATGTCAACTGTACTTACAGATGTGCTGTTCCCAGAACATTGTACAAAACGTCAAAGTTTTATTTAACAACTGAATATAGAAGGTGCATTGTTGGTGAAACATTTGCACGTCGAATCGAGCACAAACTGCTCAAATTGTGTAAAGAATGAATGCACTCCAGGGACTTCTAAAACAATATTAGTGAGGGAAATATCCATTTTGAATTCCGATACAAATCCATCGAAATATACTGCAAACAACATCGCAACTAAAACCCTTCGAGACAAGTTTTCCCGTTTCCAGTGGATCTGTTTTTCTGGACATTCAAAAACATTCTGCAGATCTTGGATTAACGGCCTAATTTATAAACTATTGGGTTGATGCATAATTATCCGGCGTTTATTCAACAAATTTTATTTAACAAAATCAATAACAATATTTGACAAAAACATGTTTAAACGATTATCCGGGAGCGTAGTCACCGTCTACTTCAATTACTGCTTCCCATTTTCTTGGCAGTCGGTCGATTCCACGAGCGAAGAAGACGCGATCCACGCCTTGACATTGGCCACCAAGTCATCCGATCGGCGATCCCGGGCCTGATCGTCGAAATCCGATATATATATAATATGGCCAGCCTCTTCCTGACTTATCCTCCAAGCTGGTATCTCCTGATTTGAAACGGGTAAACCACTCCCTGATTGTTCCTTTGCCAAAAAGTTCGTTGAGATCGCGAAATGACTGTGCTGCTTTCCATCCTTTCTCGAAGTGGTAAAGCATAATATGGCGAATTATGACTATGGTTTTCGACACGCATTTTTCTAAAACAATGGAGAAGATTATTTTTATACAAAAAAATAAACAAAACGCAACTTTTCCCTGATGAAAAACGCGCTGATATAAACGACGGATAATTATGCATCAAACCGATAATAATTAATAATATCCCTCTTGTACCTATTCCTCCTAAAAGAAACCCCACTGAACTTTTCAAGTTCTTGTCAAAGAAACCATTTCTGACACCCATAACATGGCTGCTACGGCCATAACTTAACTATTAAATCGTAACATTAAACAGTAATATATTGAACAGTATT
>BMAO01012916.1:0-15702 GCA_019973975.1 Trichonephila clavata
GGACAATAACTTCTCATTGAAATTAAAACAATAATGAAGTTGGTAGGAAGTATATTTCCTACAGCCTTTATAAAGGGTAAAATATTTATGTTTGATTTTAGACATAGGGTTTTACATAATGGTTGGTGTTATATGAATTATGGTAAAAATGTTTTTGTAATGATATTTGAAGTTCTCAAAGTTAAATGCGTTTATCGTGACACGTTATACAGAGATTAATTTTGCTGAATCTAGGATAATATAGATTTAAAATAACATAAAACCAAATAAATATTATGGAATTTAAACTGCTTGTAATCAAAATGTCAGAGAAAATACACTGCGAGGTAAATAGAATATTGCACAAAAACACGCAAAACATTATTAGTGAGATATTCTAATTGATTTCACAAGAATCAACTGATGAACAACGGATGTGAAATAGCGAGTTTTGCAGTACATTTTGTTTTATAATTAAAATAAAATGTTTTATACTCAGAAAGATAACTTTAAATTGGAAGGAATAATAGCTGAAAAGGAAATAAGGTAGTTAAAAATGTAATAAACTTGAAACTTTGTAATCAAATAATGTAAGTTTATGTTAGTTCTGTATATATATAATCAGTATAATTTTAAGAAAGGTTTTAGAAATAAACTATGAATATTTGGTTGTTTATACACATTTACTTTCAACAATATATGTAAACATTTTCTTACGATTCTCAAAAGTTTTAAAAAAAATCAGAATATAATTTTTAGTAACAGCTTTACTTCATTATCTATAAAATTAACATATGATTAAAAGTTCATTAAATTTACCTTCCGTAGAAAATAAGATATTAAAAATGAATTTCGGCATATTATTCATTAGAAAATAATTAAAAGTACACAAATAAAAAAAAATATTAAATTCTTTATTATGCAATGAGTTAATCAGAGCTTCGAAAATATTAAAAAAAGAAAAAATTGAAGAGGATGTGCAGAAATAAATAAATAAAATAACGTAAAATTTCGATTGAGCTAATACATGCTTATCACACACCTGCTACTCCTTTCTTTAAAAGATTCTTAGTGGATAAGAATACTTTATAAGTGAACATGAGAATCTGCGGTCAGTTGAACTGACAAGGAAGTTTCCAGGAAGTTCGAGCTTCTCGCAAAAGTTTTTCAAAAAGTTTCAAGTTTTTGGCGAAAAAATCAGTTTGGGTGGCTATTGAATTCTTTTCTATGTATTATAAAGGCAACCTTCTCGAAACTTGATCTCTGAAATTGCGGGTTAAAAAATAAGCATTTATTTAAAATTGTTTTTTTTATATTGGATCGATATGTTGATAAATTGCATTTAATCAAATTATGCTATTTAAAATGAATTAAATATCTAATAATCCTTTTATGTACAGCATATAGCTTCTTTTGGCTATATTAATAGAAATCAAAGTTAAAATTAGATACTTTTTGAAATTATTATAATTCTTTGTTTATAAAATTTACTACAGTGCCAAATTTTCAATTTTATTAATTTTTAGGTTCCTTGTGTCACAAATGTATTTCATTAATTCATATTGGCACTTTTACTTATCCTTAACTCAGGTTCTGCTTAAGAATAAATTTTTGTATTTATTTAAAATACTTAAATAAGTCTGTTAAATTATATTAATCTATAATGTAAAATATAATAATCTGAATATTTCTTACAAAAATATTTTGGACTACATTTGCTTGTTTAATTCTTAAATGCTTTACTTTCTGTTTTTGTCAGAACAAAATTATGTTTAAAAATAAAAAAAAAAAAACAGTCAGGGTTACCAATATGTACCAATAAAAGGACAATAACCTTAAATTATGAAAGAAAACCCATGTGATGTATTTAAAACTAAGTTTACTCCTTGTAATAGTAAATTATTCTTTTGGATTTTAGTTATTGCAATTTATTATTATTATTTACACACACAAATTAGTTTCATATTCCTCTTATGTATTCCCTTCCAAGATTATCAAAAGTATTAAAGAAGCTTCTCATAAAGGGTAAGAAAGTTTTATAGATTTGCAAAGATAGAAAAAAAATATTCTTTGTTACAGCTAAAATCCAATAACATATAATAGACGTAAATATCTCTAAAAATGTCCGACAAATTCTCATACAAAAAATAGGAAGAAAAATAGTGCACATAAATAATTGAAGAATACATGTAAAAAAATTTATAAATTAAGAGAACAGTTTAACATAAAATAAAATAACCTTTTAGAGTCTCTGAACTAAGCACAATTCCCCCGTAAAGATTCTAGAAAACATTTGATTGAAAAATAAAAAAGATTCATTGTAATGTATATTAAAAAGTATGTAAAAATGTTAAAAGAAATATTAAAAGTTTTAACGTACACACATAGTTATGAATAATTATTATAACGAGAAATTGTAAATCATTATAACCTTATTACATTTGACAAGAGTAGGTATTATGTAAATTTTCCAAACACAGTTAACGATTTAATTTTGAATAATCAGAGAGAAATAGTTAAACTAACAGTTAGCTGGTATAATTTTAATGTTTAAAGATTGAACTAAACCTTTTTAAAACTTAGAAATCGGAATTAATACTTATTTATATAAAATTATTATCTTAACTTATTAAAATTTAGCAATAATGACAAATATTTTCTACATCTTAAACCTCCACAGTAAAGTATCAAAAATACTGTACATATTTTTTGTACACACTAAAAACAAGTGAAACATTTCCAAAATATGTGCAATTTTGTTAAGTTCTTTTGTAATGAAAAAATAATTAACTTAGGAAACATCCGAAAACAAGTTTTTATGTTTGAACAAATCCAGTATCACGATAATGTATAGTAAATAATTATTTTTATCTGTATACGTAAAGGAGAAAAGTGACTCACTCATCACAATATCTCCAAAATTATTAAGACCTACACACTTGAAATTTGGTTGGCGTTTTCCTTTCATGAAGTAGAGATCTGTTAAGAAAAGATTTTGTGAAAATCGACCCTCGAGGTGGGATAAGTGCTGTTGTAGATAAATATTCCAGTTTTTGAGCTAATAGACCTACAAACTTAAACTTCGGTAAAATGTTTCTTTTGTTGAAAAAGCCCATAAGTATGAGTTTTGTGTACATCGATTCCCACAGGGTGGAGGTGGGGTAAGAGGAGCATCATAGACAAAAATCCCATATTGTGAACTGTTAGATCTGCAAGCGTGATACTGAAGAACACTTCTATTTTTGAGTAAAAATCCTCTAAGAAGGGTTTCATAGGAATCAATTCCCAAAGGGGGTTACTGGGGAAATTCCCGTTCTCGAAATATTAGTCCTAAAGACATAAAACTTAGTAATTACACTCTTCTTAAGTAGAAATCCACTAAGAAAGGTTTTGCGGAAATTGTCTCCCCAAAGAGGTTGTAGGGGCACTGAAATAAAAAAAAAAGTCGGCAATTGTGTTTTCTTTGATGAGTAGAGATCCACAAAAAATACATTTTGTGGAAATACAACACCATTGCGAGGGGTTACGGGAACGTAAAAGAATTCCATTTCAATTTCTACTTCAATTTCAGAAATTCAAACGCTGTCCTTTTTAAATCAAGAGATGATGGCTAAAAGAATGTTTTTATATACAATAGAACGCTTAATGCTATGATTTAGGTATCAGAATAATTTATATATTCATATAGCAACATTAAATAACCAGCGGATAGTAAAATATGTATGTACAGGTAGCAGCGTGACGGATCATATGGAAGGACCTCCCCCCCTCTGCAATGTCAGGCTTTGGGCCCCAAGCCGAATCTTACAAAGCATATGTACTTGGCGGCAGTGGGGCTTTAGGCCCCTAGAATTCTGCCCCCCCCCCCGTAATGCGAGGATGTACGTTATGCCAATGTATGTATGAATATTAAGACACTCACGAGACTTATAATAAAGGGTAATTTTTGCATGGGCTCAAAAAAAATTTTTTTTTTTGCTTAGATAAAATGGTTTGATAAACTTTGAGAGGATTTATAATTTTACTTAATATAAATCACTTTTTTTTTATCTCGGAATAATTTTTTTTATTTAAACACGTTAAACTAGTGTTAAAAATTTATTCCATGAATGGAATGGAATATTTACAGTAAGTAAAATAACATTCCAAAGCAAAATATTATTTAAAGCATTTAAATAAATGCCTTTTGAACAAAAATGCGTTGGCAACGAGAGGAGCAAATGAAAAACGAGTGTCTAAAGCACAAAAGACTTTGTTTTCCAGGGCTCCTAAGTGTTGTTGACGACATCGATTTGTTTATGAAGTTAAAACATTTTATTTTGTCCTCTGTTTCTAAAGATTTTTATTGCTTTTCACCTAGTTATATTGTTCAGCTATAAATTATTTTTATTGGTACATTTAATCAACACGGTAAGTGATGAGTAAGCTTTTATTGGTGCACTTTATTATGTTTTTGCGTTTAATAAATGGTTCGCAATAAAGAGTTTTTGCTTGTTTTGTTTTATCTGCTTTTTTGAAATAAATGATCGCCTTTTTTATTTATAGTAGCTTATTTTTTTGTCTAGTCGTTGTAAATATTACGTAAAATGAATTTTTTTTTTTGCCTTTTAAAGCCAAGTTATGGTAATAATAACACTTAAAACTAACTTATAGCACTTTTTCTGTATCTTACAATAAATCATTTCGATATTTAAACGTATATTGACGTCAACAAATATTTCCTTCCATGCACATTAACCTGATTATGCTTTGATATCATAAATAAAATTTAAAGTAATTTCAAGTTAAAAGTCACAGATTATAGTGTTACTCTGTTATAAACACTTCATTTTCTAAATTGATAAGTTTTGGTAAGATATCTGGACATGCACCACACAAAATATACCTAATGCGTGGTTGGCCTTTGTACATTTTTACAACCTGTGTAATGTACTTGCTGACCACTTTGACTTTGAGCAATAGCTGTGGCATTTAACATTAATTTTTCAAATATTTAAAAAAGTGTGGTGGCGGTATCTTTTTAAGCCAGTTACAGCCTCCGGACAGAAGTGATCATTTTAGCCAAGCGGTAAGTTACGTGCTTACGGAAAGAAAGGTACCGAGATCGAATCTCCTTCATTGTTGACCTTGACGCTGAACAAATAAAAAAAAACGCAACCCTCGCGTAGCTATTGTGCCGCCATCTACCTGCCGCAAATGCAACTAAACCGTCAGAATCAAATGACGCAACCAACAAGCCGTCAGAACTAAATGACGCAAACAACAAGCCGTTAGAGCCAAATGACGCAACACCTTACACGCTCGCCATAACAACGATATCATTCATTCGTCTACCGACTCATTAGTAGGGAGGTGTGTGATAGTGGTATTTATATAAGACACTAACATCCTACGAACTCAAGAGATCATTTTAGTCCAGCGGTAAGTTACTTGCTTACGGAACGGAAGGTACCAAGATCGAATCTCCTTCAAAAAAGTTAGATTTACTTTTTACCAATAGAAAGAAGAAACATAGATTATTTTATTATTATTATAAGTTTTTCTGTTCATTAGGTACAGCCAAATAATATTGTTGTAAATTAGCTTGGACAAAAAGCAAATGGCAACTCCAATTATTTGAATAAGAACAGATTTATTATCGGCAAACAGATAGCTACACGAAGACAAATCGATGTATATACATACAGAAATAATAATATATATTGTTTACAATAGTGCAAAGCGTACTCTTCATGAACAAGCTCTACAACGTTCCGGAAACGGCTCCCTAAGCAGTTCTACTAATAGGAACTTAAGCAGATAGTCTCTTTCTTATTGCACGAATGCACACGATTGAATTATCTTCCGAATTGACTAGACCTCATGAAAACAAGATATCAATCATTGGCATGGCCAAGTAATTTTAGCGCGTTTTTCACATGTTGTATTTTACAATAATGCAACTAATGAACTTTCTACTAATTATCAGTTTTAGTTTTCAAAAAAACTATTTTCGCTTCACACTATATATCTTATTACTTTACTGTTCAAAAAAGTATTACATTTAAAAAGTAAAATCAGAGCCTTTTATACTTGTTTTCTGAACTTTTTTTGTGAAGATTTCCTCATTTTTGTGAAGATTTCCTCCAAAATGCAGGAAGATTTTTTTAAAAAAACTTTTTGCAAACAATAAATTTACTAGGTAAAATTTGAGAATATTTTGTTATAAACTAGCGAAATTCAGGAAAATTTGTAGGAAAATTCGGGAAAACTGTGGGAAAATTTAAATATGATTCGGCTCATCTAGGGCACAAATGCGACCAAATGCCGAAAACCCGAGGTCATTTGGTTGCTTATTGGCTGAGAAAAAGGTACGACAAAATATGGAACGAAGACGAAATTTGCGTCCTAATAGCACTTTTGTTCCACTACGTGAAAAACGTGCTAAAAAGTTGATCGTACAGGCTTCTCGATGATTTCCTGGCAATATCGTATTTTTCCTCAAATTTGTCTCCAAGGGTGATAATGTCACCAATTTATTAACTCTGGTCAGATTTTTTATTTACCATAATATTATTTTTCGAGTTCATACGAACTTTGCATGTAAAATCCAAGCTCCCCACAATTAAACACCTCTGCAGGGAAAAGAACACATATTAAGCACATTATCTCACATTAACATAGAATTAAAGGTTTTTAAACGTGAATTCAAAGTCCAATAATTTACAAAAATATGTCCAGTAAATAAACTTTTCAAGTAGACTGAACCTATGGCAAAACCATAAGGTTTGTAGGGAGGGCTAATAAATTTAAATCCCCTTAGAAGTGGCAATAAGGGAATGGTTATTTACAAAACTTGAAAATTTTGTCTATGATGACGTGAATTATGATTTAAAATCATGGTCAGATGTCAAGGACGATACCTGGGATGAAAACTATTTCGAAGACATTAGGAACCGGATGGAGTTCATATATCACATTTTCCGTTATTCCGCTCGACTTGTTTTTAACACAAGCATGATCCAAATGTTCGTACAAAATCTGGACATTTTGACGTTTACGACCAGCTGATAACAGCAGTGCAGATGGCATTCCAGATTGCTTCAAAAATGTAAATGTTGATAGAAAGGACATTAGGAAGTCATTAACAACGTAGAATCCAAACATTTGGAATAATATTTCAGAGCAAAGAAAATATTGTTAGGAGCCAGATATTAATGAGGACACATATATGTGTATAATATATAAACATATATTCATATATTACACGCAAACTTGACTTTTCTATATATAATATTTGAAAAACTGTATTAGCATCAAATATCACCCACTAGAAATTAAAACAAATAAAAGCAATGTTCATGTATTATATGCTTCATTATTAATTTACAGCCTATTTTCCATGCCTTATAGTGATACTTCAAGCATTCTCTAAAGCTAGAAAAATAATTTTATTTTTAAAATATTTTTCCCTTTGTGTGTTTTACTGAACATGATATAATTTTGTAATACTTTCTTCAATACATACCACATCTTATAAAAATATTTCTTGAATATGAAACATATTTTACACACATATGTAAAACAATGAACAAAACATAATTAGCTATAAATTATTTTGAAAAATATAAAACTGATGAAATTTTTAGATGTTACTTAGAATAGAATTTTAAAACCCTTACATTACATGCGTACACATGCAGAAGTACTACTGTCATGAGAGAAAGAAGAAATTCACACTTGGAGATTAAGTTATAAACACTTGATAAAAGCCCGTTCAACGTCGGACTATACGGAGGGGGGAAAACCAGTAGAACCAGGCAAATAAATTAAAAAAAAATTCGAAAAAGGGAATTTAAATGGCATATAAAAAAAGAAATCGCACCCTGCCCTAGACGTGATGATATTGAAAAGTTATACTCACGGTAAAATCCCGTGCAACGCCGGGCCATGATAGCTAGTATTCATATATTACTCACAAAATTGACTTTTCTAAATCAATAGAAAATCATATTTATTAAACGCAAGTAGAAACAAGGGAACTTTTACAGTTTTCAAGATTATGATGGTGAGCAAATGTTGGAATTTACATCTTCCAAAATACCAAAGTTATTTTACAGTTTTATTTTAAAAATGACATATATTGAGTTTCTCTGGATATTGAACAACTTTTATCAAATATATAATTCATATTTGTCATATTTCAGTGATTAAGGTTAAAATATTTTAAAACAATTTTTTTCATTAGGAGTGGGGCTTCTAAAATTGGCATATTATATTTATGGAAAAATTTAAAAATTTCGATATAGGCTGCAATATTTCTTTCCTAACTAAAGATTAAAATGGTGTAAAATATAGGAGGGATAATCTTGTATAAATATTTTTATAAATTATATATAAACTTTTGTTTTCTGTAATTAAAGTACTTGGAACACATACATAATTATTTATAATTGAAATAGGGCGAGACAAAAAAGTTGAGGAAATATTTATAAGCTTTATTTCAAATAATAAAGAAACAATTCAATGGACTAAATTCATGTGACGTCATAATCACATGATAATTTTAAACCACGTGTTTTTAGCCAATCAAGTTCAAAAACACATGTGTCGTCATAGTCACGATAAATGCAATTATCTATTTTCAGCAAATCAGTTCATGCACTTCGTTGTTGGCAAATTACGCTTTTTACAGAAACTTTTTTTTAAAAAAATAATATTTGTCACTTTAATTAAAAGCACATGTATAAAACAAGACTTTTTTTCTTTAATTTAAAAATATTTTTGCAGAAATTTCTTTTTATAACTCTTGAGAATCTTTACCCAACTATTTGAACTATGAAGCAATTTGAAATTTTACCTACGTTTTACAAATAGAATAAAAAGTACGAGCTAGTTTATTGTCCGTTTTGAATTCAATGAAGAACACGTGTTTCTATTATCATGTGACCGTCATGAATTTAGTCCATTTGTCATAAAAGTTTAAAGTAATGCAAAACCACAGTTGGAAAAATTAGAATAAGTTTTTTTTTTAAAGAAAATACATTCATTTAGAATTTTTGTTTTGATGTTCGTGCATGTTTAAGCACGAGAAGAATATAATTTTCTGTTTACAATATTTATAGAATAGAATTAGTTGAAAAATTAGTTTCTGGTTTTGAAATTTAAATTGAAAATAATTGCGAAATTTTTGCCTTTTTACTTGAATAACATTTAGAAGAAATGCTACAATTAATATAGTTTCACTTTTATATTAACCATTATTCTCTAAGAATTCAGGAAAATATACTTACACACATTGCAAACAAATATAAATAAAACATATTGATGTAGTGAGATAATAACTATTTGTAAATCTACTTTTATCTTAAGTTATGAAGTTATAAATATATGATTCTTAGTGTAAGCATTCTTAAACATTGTTAAACATTTCTTTATTTGCTTTTCTTATTCCCCGTAAGGATTTTGCAATTTTCACTTAAGACAAGATTATCCGATGAAGTATACGAGTAGTTTTAGGTGTCTAAGTATTAAAGAAAACCCAAGGAAATTTTTAAACAATAAATCCGATTATGAAAAATATAATCTCAAACTCGCATTTTCCCCAAATCCTGTAATACAGGGGATTTTTCACGCTTGATGTCTCACTTACTCCAAAAGCTATTTTTCTTTTCTGAATTTTCTTAGTATTGTATTATTTACTGTATAAACAGAGTATCTAGAATACTAACATTTTTATCAATCTCCAGAGAAGACATAATTAAATGTAACGACAGAATTTTTAAGGAACTAACCATCACCCCCACGCTTCGCTAGATATTTCATGACAATATATGACTAAGCATTATTTTTAAATTATTGATATCCAAATCCAAGAATTAAGCTTTCTATTGTATGCTAAGACTATCTCATGGCCTTTGCTTCTTGATTTAAAAAGGACAGGACATTTTTTTTTAAATTATTTTTTTCTAATATCCAAACTATGGAACAACTTTTCCTACATAGATAGGTCCAGATGAACAAAAATTCGAATTATAATAATTTTAGAAAATGTAAATGGCAATGAATCGAAAGTCAAAGTGATCATGATCTGAAATGATCCTGATGTCAATATTTATGATGGATGATCATCTACTCCTTTATCTAGCTTCAGATGGCTCAATCTAAGATATTTAAGACAGATATGATTGTATTCCCAATATTTTCTGAGATCCTGTAAAATGGAAAGTTTTACAGATAGCTTGGGATCTTCGGAGTGGTGTATAAAGGGGAAAGCTTATTTTACTTATGGTGTTGTTTCTAATCCTCGATCGATCTGACAAATGTCAGATCAGCTCAGGAAGGTTGTTGACTTCCAAAGAATCTATAATAATAAGGATATTGCATGAAAAATCCTCTTAAAAAGTACAAGGCATCTTAGAATATGATCCAGTGCTGAATGGACATATCATTTCTTAGACGTGGAGTGGATTTTCCTGCCATTATCATAGGAAAGACATTTCAAGTAGCCACTTAATAGTCTAGCCAGAACAATCTAGAGGCCACGGTCACATTTGATTTCCAACAGAGAGCCAAGGGATGTTCTTATGTACTATTGGTGCGTAGGTGGAACACGCCATATTAAATTTAGTTTAGATCTTGAATTAAAGTACAGTTCTTGATAAATGAGTGAAATGCCCCAGAAGCCATTCCATTCTCATTACCCTCTTTGGCCAGTTTATCAGCGATCTCATTACCTCTAATGTTAACATGTGATGCTATCCATTGGAGATGGACATCGTGGATCTGAGAGATCTTCAGTTTTAGAATCCATAATGAATATTTTTCTACAGAGAAATTATAAAGAGTCCATACTTAATAAGTTAATTGATTTATTACATTTGCACACTTGAAGGAAGTGTTATACTTTGAAATTTTAAATTACGGTTAAGTGACAAGAAAAACACCTGAATTGATACCCCTACCCTTTAACTCTTACAACCCATCAAGTTGATAAAGCAAGTCACCCTTACTCCTTAAATGGTCTTAAATGACATTATAACTCAAACCCGAAAGTTGAATGTGATAATTCCAGCCTCGAGCGTTGATTCTCTTATGACATAGATAAATATTTCCCCGCTGAAGCTTGCTGGAGAATCTTTTTTTATCACCTTAAGAACGAAATTTTGGCTTAAACCAAAGCTATCGTATCGTACTAATGATTCAAATTGTTTTTAAGGAATCAAAGAAAGCTTTTTCAAATTGAATGTTGGTTTTTAGTTGGAATGCCTTCATACTGTAGAAACTCTTCCTTAGATCACAAGGTCACCTTAATTTCGCAAAAAAAATTAGTATGGGAGGTGCCTGGCTCCATTCTAAAATGTTGCAGATTGAGAGCAATTATTGATGAAGTTTATATCTCAAATGAGATTAAAACTTTAATACTTTCTACATTAACTTATACTAGCAGCCCTGAACATTGACTTATACAAAGGGAAATAGCGCTAAATAACAACCATTTTTCATCTATAATTATTAAATTTGACAGAACGAGTTTTAAAATTTCAATTGTATTTTTATTGCAACCAATATTAAAAATTTTGAATATTTATAGATATAATCAAGTATGATTTAAATAAAAATAGTTTCCTTCTTCATTTTAAATAATTAGCGTTTTATTCTTTGAATCGTTTGGTCTGTTTTTCATTTACTATATCTTGAGAATATTGATATACATGGAAAATAGTTTGTGTAAATGTAATATGGCTTCGGATCACTTCAAAGATTTCATGATTTATGGTAAAATTTCGAGGAGGTTAATTAAGTACAGTGTTTTTATTGCACTTATGGTTGCTTTTAAGCAACTATATTCATCGTATAAATTTAATATGTTTTTTAAAGTTTTATAATAGTTAATGATTTAATTTATTTTCCAGTAGAGATTTCTTTATCATATTTTCTTTCAATTTTTTTCTTATACCCTATGACATTATAATTTTTGTGATTTACAAAGATACAAAAATCATAAAAAGTGAGAAATTTATATAACTTTTTAAGATTTTTAATTGAATCGTGACTAAAAATAATTTAAGCGTGACAAACAAACATAATTAATAAATTCTTATGACAGTTTTCAAGAAAAAAGTTGTTGTTTAAATACAATTTTTAAAGGAATTATATGCTTAAAGATCATTACGAATTATTTAATAATTAATTAACTAACGAATTATTTAACTATTCGTTTCTTTAAAATTTGGGTCGTGGGATCATTAAAAGTTTTAACATAACACATAACATTTTTTTAAATAAAAAATTAGAGAAAATAATTAGTATTTGTCTCAGCTATGAGTTTTTAATCTATATTCATATAAATCGTGTAAAGAACATTATAAAATGGATACCACGATAACTATGACGATTGAGTGATTTATTAATGATTTACAAATCATAAGAATAGAAAAATACATGGATGTAAATATTTTTACAATCGTGTTTTATTTATCAAAAAAAAAAAAAAAAATTAAAAATGTAATGTGTGTTTGTTCAAAGCCGTTAATCTCCGAAACTACTGGAGCATTTCCTCTGAAAATTTGACATAACGTTGCACTTGAATATGGACGGGTTCTTATGTACTTATTATTTCGTAATTCACTCTAAATTTTTTGAAATTTAGTTTTTAAGTGATTTTTCGGTGTTATGACGTCATAGGATGTTGAGTTTCTCTCTGAATGCGGAAATTCATACTTTAAGCACAGTTTTTTCGGAATTATTACATATTTTTTTTATAATTATGATTGGCGATTGAAATATTTATCCATTTTTTTGTTCTTTGATACTTAATTAGGATTATTTTTCAAATAAATCATTTTTTAATGATTATTCTTTTAACATCTAAAATTTTGTTTTGTAGTTTTGGTAACACTCGGATAGTATTATCGGGGATGTTTACAATTTTGCTTATATTTTACATCGCGTTTTTTCTTTAATATTACGCTTAATTTATTTCTCTTTACTAAGCGAAAATTAAAATTATAATTGACTTATGTACGCTACTCATTTTTCTGCCAAATTGTTGTTAAAATTTTTCATATTTTTGACGATAACCTAAGACTCGCCAACGGATCTGGACTAACGAGTAGCGTTCCCTTTGAAATTTTCCACCTATTTTATCTTTCTCCAGAAATCTTAAATTCAAGCAATTCATTATATAATTTTTATGTTTAGCGTTTCATACCATCTCTTTTTCGATCGACCATTTACCTCAAATTAAATGACGTCTCCAAATGCCGTGATATGCATTCAATGTTTGGAAATCGTTCCGTACATTCTGACACAGTATTTTTTTTTATCTCACTTGGCGACATTCTAATTTGGCAAAATTGATCGACGGTTTTTTAATAAGAATGGTTTTTTTCTCCATTTTTGACAATTTTTAAAATTTTTTTTGATACTTACGTATTATTGCAACAATCGCCAATGTTCAAGATACTCGCCAAGTTGGTAATTCCGTTTTTACATGTGTTGTACGCGCTAAATTGGCAATAATGTGCCGTTTTATACAATGTCACCAAAAGGTTGCAATATTACGTAAGTACCTTTCATTTGATGTTACTAATGAAATACAATTGTAAAAATAAGTTTTTCTGATACATCAAAATATTGAAGCTTATTTTGTTTTTGAATGTTTTTTAAGGTTTAACTTAGTTATAATTTTCTTAAAACAGATACCATTAGTAATTTGTTAGCAGAATGCTAGAAGTTATTACGGTTTGCTTTTGTCAGGGACTTAGCTACCGCTTTATCAGTTGTATCAATGATGCAGGGCTACCAAGCAACAGAAGGCCCAACAAATGTTACTACAGTCCCACTAACATGGTGCTCATATCTCAAAAAGGGCCCCAAAAAAATTTGGATACAAGGCTCATTCAGAGCTGTTTTGTAATTTCATACGTTTTTGTTTTTACCTTCTTTTTAAGTGCGGTCAATTGGCTTCAGTACGTAGAATTGCATTTCAGAAAATCGAACTAAGGTCATCACATAGGGCTGGCAGAAGCAATGTTAAGGGTAATTGCACATCAAATTCGAATAGGCATTAGTGAACGAGGACAATGCTGACAGATTGCTCAAATACATGTTGAGGAAGCAGGTAGTTGCAAGATTGTAATTTTTTTTTTCAAATTATGCTTTTGCATTTATAAGGTTATTCAGTTCTGTTTGTGTCAATTAATGTTAGTATTGTATTCCATTTTTCAATTCCTTTTTAAGCTCGGAATATATACAATTCCAACTGTATATTCAATTATATATATACAATTTGTGTATATTTCATGTACAAAATACTAATTTTAATTTTGTATGCTAATGGATCTGTTTGGCGTGATTTCAAAATATCTCCACAAACAAGTGGCGTATCATTTGAAATCTTCCAAGTATTTTATCTTTTTCCAATGATTTTAAATTAAATAAACTAGATAATTTTTACTTTTTGGTACTTACATTTTTTTTTCTCAACCATTTACATAAAAACATAAGACATTGTCAAATGCTGCAATATGCATTCAAAAA
This sequence comes from Trichonephila clavata, assembly GCA_019973975.1. Lineage (NCBI taxonomy): Eukaryota > Metazoa > Arthropoda > Arachnida > Araneae > Nephilidae > Trichonephila > Trichonephila clavata. The sequence goes on from BMAO01012916.1 coordinate 14,503, forward strand.
GGGGAAAAATTATTATATGACTGTGTTTTTTGCACAATAATAAAAATGTTTGCACTTGGCTGTGAATTTTTCCACTAAATTGTTGAAATTTCTAAAAGTTGGCTCAATAACATAAGATTCGCAAAGGATCTATTTTGTGTGATTTCAAAATTTTATTTGATGTTACTGTGAAATACAAATGGGAAAATTAAGATTATCTGATGCATATTTTATGTTTGTTTGGGTATTTTACACTTATAGCAACTGTATATATTGGCAACATTATATAAAATGTAGCACATGGTTGCCAATTCACCGTGTGCGACACATAGAAAATTGGGGTTGACATAGTTCCAATAGTACCTAAGTACCTTTGTTTGGAACTATTTTTGGTGATTTTATCAAAATATTGAACTTTAATTTGTTTTTGATAGCTTTTTAACATTTAAGTTACTTATAGTAGCTGTACCCAGTCGCCCATTCCTGTGGCTTAGTCTGGTTAAAAAGAAAGAAAGCGAAAGCTCTCATTTCTAATATTTTTGACCCCCTGCACTTCAGGTATGACTTTTTTTTTTATAAAAAAATATGTGTGAATATAGTACATAAACAAAACTTTTCTAAACATATTTCATTCATAATTTGTTAACAGAATACTCGAAGTTATTATGATTTTTTGTCCTTATGTTTTGAATTTAAAATTATTTACATTGTTTGAGATGCCAAGTTTGAAAATAAATTTGAAATGGCTCTTATTGAGGTCTAAGGGTTAATTTTACAATGCTTATGGGTAGACATTTTGTGTTGCTTCATTGTTTGTGAATATACAAAAATCGTCTGGTGTGCTTACTCTAGAACAGCAGTTGCCAACCTTCAGCACTCCATGAACCACTCAATGATAACTTTATAAATATGGCAGACCACTAAAGCTATATTTACGTCTATTTACCTTTCCATTCACCTGAAAATAAATTCCATGAAAAGCAATAACAATCCGACAATCAACAGACTGAAGTGTTTTGTCACCAATTTACTGTGGTTACTTAAGTTGGCTTTCAAATTTCGTTAGAAAATCTGATAAAATTGCTAAACTCAGGAAATTTGCTAAAAGTGGTAACTACAAGTTTTTATTAAAGTATAATCCATAATATGTTTTTGTTGCTCATCTTTTTTTAAACTGAATCTTCACAAAAGGGTAAATAATATCTCCATTTTTCAGTGGAC
>BMAO01012917.1:0-38047 GCA_019973975.1 Trichonephila clavata
AGGGCGCTGTGTGTACCCAGCAAGTGTACAGCTCAGCAGACCACTCCCGCTGTCATCAGTGTACGAGCTGACTAACTAGTGATGAGATAAATCGTTTTACGCGTCAAGAGCTAGCAGATATAAATCTGGTATATGTGGCAACTGACGAAAGCGGCCGTAAAGCTAGGCAAATTTACGAAAATTGATGCCCTAATAAAAGAATACCACAGTATCAAATATTTACACTTGTGTATCGCAATCTGTGTTAATGTGGTTTATTGCGCAGTAACATGCACTACATGGGGATAAGATGACTTACTCTGATTGTAAACATCGAAGAACAAGTCCTACAGTCTATCCACCCAGGCCACTGCATTTTTCACCCTTGGATTTTTTCTGGAGCCCATGAAAGCTATGTGTACGAGATCCCGTCGACAGTAAAATAGACCTTATTACACTAATAGTGACTGCAGCAGGCATTGTTCGTGATATGCCAGGCGTTTTTGAAAATACCCGGTGGTCATTGCAACGATATTGTGAAATGTGAAAAATACTTGAATATTGTGAAGAATACTTGAAGCTTGTAAAATACAGGTGTGTATAGGAAAATATTGGTTTCCTAGAAACTGAAAATTGCTTCCGAATTAATGAATATTCGAAAAATTTCGGGTACGACGTTGTAAGTTAAAAGTTTCAGGTTCGGCTATCAGGGAAAGGGATTCAACTACAGTCGACTCGCGCTAATTCAAACCTTCGATAATACAAACCTCTCGCTAATTCGAAGTATATGCTCAGCCCCTACAAAAACTCGTGATATTTCGAACTAAAACAATACGTTTGGGTGCACTCAATATTTCGAAGTAAAAGTGGTTAGAATACAACACGTGATAATTCGAAGAGATCTAATAAAACTCTCGACAATTCAAACACTCACTATCATGTAGTCCTTTCGCAAACAAGTTGGAGCTTTGTGTTTTTTTGTCTCTGCTTGTCTTTCCTGTAAAGTAGCCCCTTTGATGACAATTGAAATCGACTCTGAGAATTCTGACAGAAGCTAAAGTGTCACTAAACAAACTACGCAACTTTTTCCTTCAAAATCATGTTGATACGAACGTTTTTCAAGCTTCATTTATTCTACAAATATATATTAACAAAATTTGACTGAATACCATAAAAAATATGATAACAATTTTTTTTGACGAAAAAAACCCATGTACAGTATGTATTCTTTTTATAGTTGTTTTTGATACATAAATGTATACTTTTAATACAGGAATTTTAACTTCTGTTTAATATATTGACGTGTAACATCTTTACTCTCGGTTGCTGGATATTTGTTGGAGTGATTTCGTGAAAGAACGGAAATGCGTAACAGGAAGTCGGGAGGCGAACGCTGTTTGATTTGACCAATCAGCGCGCTTGGCGGCGTCTTTTCTGTACCCTCCAGTAAAGTTCCGTTCATTCAAGAGGGTCCCCCGCACCCGAGCGTCTAAGCCGTGGATCTTTGTTTTTGTTTTGTTTCCTCACTTAGGTCAGAGAAGAAGCTAGTCCTTTAGCTGATCTTGTAAGATATAACCACGTGGGTCTAACTCTAGTAGTAGTGGTCAGTCTTTTTTATGTTGTTAAATTTAGCATTTCAAAATATTCGAATTCAAAAACTCGGTTTCGTTTTCTTGACTCTAAATCCCCCTTCGCACATACCAGCAAGTATTATTAGACTTCATACAGGATAAACTTGCGATTCTTACGCTCAATTGTTAAAGTCTCAGGGCTCGTTGTGTATGAAATCTGAGGTTATATTAATATGTGTAAACTACATTAATAATTAAATAAACTGTTAAGTGTCTGACAAAGTTCATTATTCTTAAAAAAGTACGAATAAGTAATATGGAATTATTCGAATAAATATTTTAATGTATATCTTTTTCATACTTTGAGGTTAATTCCTGTCCCTGTCAATATGATATTTTTAATTGTGATTAAAAAAACTAACTAATTAATTACACAGGTAATTTTGATTTTCTCTAATATTTCTAATATTTAAACATTTACCAAGATAATTACATTTTCATGATTTTGTGGTTTGCAGAGACGGGTAAATCCAGAGCAGAATATATGCGAGATTTTCGGCAAAAGAAACGTGAAGAAAAAATTAAAAACTGGAAGAGTACAGCCGAAAAGAATTGCACATAATTCAACTCACCCAGCAGGGATTTCGGGCACGTGCACCGAACACAATTCTCTCACGAACACCAACGCCTACACAACTACTGCTTTACCAAATCTATTTGTCAGTCAGGCAACTTTACAATTGTCCGCTCAATGTTTTTTTTGAATGATGAACTCAAGCTCGAAATGAACACAAATCGAAATGTTTCGACAACTAACAGTGGTACTGTTATTGACGCTGTTTTTCAATAGTTTTTAAATACTTTGAAATCACAAGTGTTTGTGTCATATTTTAGTTATAATTCTATCGTGTGCGTGTGTTTCCGCTTTTCCCCAAATTGAACAAGAATAATTATTTTTGATAAAAATTTTTGCATTACTCCTTGGGTTAATTAAATAAAATTTTAATAAAGATATAATTATTCGATAGAAAATTATTTCCAATCATACCCGATTCATTTTTTTCAGGATTTAAGTTACTATTGCGTATTTACCACGATAACATGTCAGATGTTATACATCATATGCGACTACTGTAAGACTCGTTCTTTTTTTTTATACTGTATATATATAATATGTACTTTAAAATAAGTTTATACGTATGTTGTTATTACACACATTTGTTGTTTTATTACAAAGTTTCAAATATAAATGTGTTAGACAGAAATTTCTCTTCGTGTATTTTGGGAGTTTTTTTCTACCTTCTTGATCATTTGCAGTTTTTCATTCGTCCTTTCAACTTCGAATTATCGAGAGTCGACTGTATTCATATAAGTTCATGCTGTTACAACAAATATACATCTGTTTATCATATTGCGTCTTTGAATTTTAAAAACACCCAAAAAATATCCAAGTTTTCTTTATCAATGTTCAAATGTAAAATTCCATTTAACATGAACAGACAATTCCATGACAGAATGTCTTTTTAAAGAATAGAATATACACGTTATGTAGGAAAAACACAAGTAGCTTTAAAAAAAAATGGCACTATTTTTTGTAATGGAAACAAAGTCAGAAAATAATATTTAAGTAGAAATATTTTTCAATCTTAGAATATCTTCCGAGTTCTACTTTAACATAAAACTAAGACTATTTAATAAAAACCACAAAAAATAATCGATTCCAATAGTTCTATCGGGGAAAAAACTAGCACATTTTAAATTAGTATTATAACTACGTACATATTCCATTATAATTCTAACCCAATTATTACATACAAATGTCATTTTAATAGTGTATTAATATAAAAGATATTATATGTTACTGATAGTTATATTCTAATTATGTATCATATTATTAGTAACTTTGACTTTAAGGCTAACCATGGCTTATTAAAATTCAATCTCGGTCATGAAATGTCTATTAAAATTAGCATACGATATGTGCTCTACATTAGCAAATCATTTCCACTTACATATAATGAGGATGTTAAGATAGCTAAGTTGATTTATGTATTCAGAAGGCACAAAACATAAAAATATCAAATGTGACAGGTGTATATTTCGAATGTGAAGTTCAAACAAGAATTCTCGCTCATAAAACATAAAACATCCTATCAGAGCAAAGCACAAGAAATCTTTTTTGTTTTAAAAAATTCTTTTTATCAGAATGTCTTTTTAAAGACAGCAATAATGAACGTAATTTTAGTTTTTAAGAGAAAAGGCATGTAATTTTAGCGACTGAATGCGTACATTGAAAACGAAAAGATAAAAAAAAATATGGCTTTTTAATGAGGTAACCTAGAAAAAACGTGAGTCTCTCTTTTTGCACTTAAATAATACCATCATCCTCAATTTCTATTAGCAATAAAAGAGACATTTTTATAATTTTAACCTCATTTCTACTTTTGGAATACAAAATTCTTTAATATAACTTTCAGGCATCCAAATTTTGGGTCCAATGTCATTGCAGACATGTCTTGAATTATCCATTGCGTGATAAACTGACTTATTTTTTTTGTTGTCTGAAACGTTTTATTAGTAATGTAACATTAAGTGTTAAAAATACACCTAACACTAAAAGTAAGTATGATAACTTTATAATAAAACAGATGCATTGAAATAGTATCCTCCTAATTTAAATATAGAAGGTATTTATTTGAAGGCTTTCGTTTAAAAATAATCCACTATTCTAACAATTCAATCCATAAAATATTTCGGATCACCGAATTCTCAACTCAAATTACAGTCTTAAGAATTGAAAAATCAGTATTTCTCATTTTTTAAAATAATTATCTAGCAATATATCACATATATTTTACATCAAAATGTAAAACTCTTTGGGACTTTTAGTTTTTTTTTTTTAATCTGTATTTAAGTAGATATTAGATAATGCTCTCTGACCATTATGCTTCTGAGGCGGCTTCAAGTAAAACCAACAAAAACTATTTTCATGGAATTTATGATATGTATCGTTTGCAACTAACTTAAAACTGATTTTGGAACAATTCGGTGTATAAAATGGTGAAATATGAAAAAGGAAAATAAGTTTTTGTGTTTATCCAAGCTTTTATCTTTATTTTAAAACATATCGTTATGCAGTTGGTCATATTTTACAAATTAGAATGCGTCCTTAAATCGAGTGACATGTAAGTATTTCGTACACTTTCCTGATAAATTCCTTAATTGGCGACTTATCTTGGCGGTATAGAGATAATCAATATTTTTAGTTCGATTTTCCTTTAAGTAATGCTTACTCTAATTCCTTTCCATCTGATTTTAATATTGAAATCGGTGATCACAATAAAATTCTGAAGATTATGACTAATAACGCTCCTTTCCAAGCTAAAAAGGCTATTGTTTTACACAATAATTGTATTTAACCGCTTTTCAAATACCTGCTTTCACCAATAATGAACTTAATTTTCAAAAATATGAATAAAATTCATAAAATTATCTTATAATTCGTACTGCATGAGAGTCAACTCATAAAAAAAAATTACCCAATCCATTGATGTAATATAGTAATTTATATGTAATCAGGTATTCAAAGAAGAATCGAAATACAATCAAATTCAATACTGTCGAATCTTATGATAGTTATGAGGCTGTTAGGTTTATCTAAAGAACTATTTGGGTTTCTTCTTTGCATATTTTGGGTCAAACAATTTTTCCACTTAAAATCCTTGCATAAAATAGTGCATTTGGCTAAAATTATTTGCTGAAGTCGCCAATATAGTAACCTAGCAACGGTAACATAATTATAGTGGGTTGTATTGGGTACCTAGAGCAAAAGAAAAACAAATTCGATTGTTTGACATACGAAAATATATTGCTTTACATTCTATTAAAATTTGAGTTCACTTTTTAAAATGTTATTCTCATAAATCATGGGTATATAATATTAATAATGTACTTACATGCAAATTGATATAATTCTGACCAAATGCAAAAAAATATACAAGAAAATAGGGAATTTATATATTTCTTCTGTAAATTTTTGTAGCAGAAGAGAGAATTTGTAAATGAAAAAAAAAGACAGTTAAACTATCAGAGAGCCTAAAAACGTGAGCTTAACTACCAAAGAGCCTATAAAAAAGGTGAGCTTAGATATCAAAGAAAAACGTGACAACTACAAAGATAAAAAAGTGAGCTTAATATCAAAAGCCAAAACGAGCCTATAAAACTATAAAAACTTGGGCTTAACCATCAAAGAGCCTAAACTAAATACAGTAAAATACGTTTAACGCGAAAACGCTTAATACGAAATAGTACAACGGTACCGACAAATTACTATGTATTTTCATGCATTTTTTTCCCTTAACGCGAAACGAAAATAGCTTAACTTGAAAACTTCCCTTTTGGGAATGAGCAAAATACGGAAAACACCAGCCGGATTGCACTGTCCTATTGTATTATCGGAAGAATTCATTGCAGTAGATGCTGATAATGTGTGTACAGCCCCAATTATGGCAGACAAAGACATTTGGGAGTTTGTTCAAAACTCGAAAAAATACCATTGATGCAGATTCCGACGATGGAAATGAATAATGTGCAGTTCCTGTTCCCACATCATCCGAAACGAGAAACGTCATGAAAAGTTATTTAGGCGCACATTCCAATGGAGAGATGAATAACAAAATGAATGATATTAAACAATTTGTTGACAATTTGATACTAAAAAAAACAATGCAAAGAAAAATATCAGATTATTTTTCCAAAAACTCACCAAATGTTTTGTTTTTCAAAAATATTGAAAATTTTGTATTAAATTTCTTTAAGTTCTTGTGGATGTTTTCGTTTCATTGATTTTTATTAACTCTAATAAACTTAATTTTGTAGATATGTTTTTCTTTTTGCAATATCCTTTTAACACGAAAAAATATTTCAGTCCTTCAGTTTCTTATTAAGGTATCCGACTACCCTAAAATTGTGAACTTTGCCAAACATTGACAAAATTTTTTATGATTTTATTTTATAGACCATCTTATTAGCTTTATAAAAATACCAAGTTTATTATTTTCCGTTCACTAGAACAAAAACTACAAGTGTTTTAGTAAAAGCAGATGTGTCATTACTTTAAGCAAGATGTCATGCTTTAAAACGCGTTTTACTCGAAATGTGTTTTTTTTTTTTTTTGGAAATGCTCAAACGGGGACAGCGATTGCTCAACTGAAAATGTTTGAATATATTCTGTATAATAGTAGAAGTGTTTTTTTTAACCTTCAAATTTATCAATCACTGTTTTATTACAACATTTACAGTCTCTAATGTTAATATAATCACCGTTTTTTTTAAGCAATTTCATATAATTACTGTGATAAAGTGCTCTAATTTTTGTAAAAATTAAAATATCTCTTATCCTGAAAGTCATTTCAAAAATGAATAACATAGCAACACATCAGAATTGAAAAATTGAAATTTTGTTCGTAAACTTTTTGTACAGAATGGGCCGCGTATATGTTATTTTTTGTAAATTTTTACCTGTTTTTCCCCATTTTAGTAATAATAATTTCCTCTTCACTTCTTAATTTTAGCATATTTTTCTCAAAATGTACTAAACAAATCTAAAAACAACAACAAAAAAAGAACGTGGAAAGCCACGCGATAGAAGTGAAACTTCTTTGGCGACGTTGGCCTTAAATGCAGGAATAGATCTAATTATATTAAACTGCTGAGATAACTTTAATCAAATAAAATTCGAGCTTCATTTATTGTATGAAAATATTTTTATTCAATTTTCTGCATCATCATTTTCCAAGAAAGACACAATAGGTGACTGGTAACTAAAGTAGGATATAAAAATCCTCGATTGTAGTCAATCAAGAAAATGTGTGAAAACTGCATCAATCGTGGTTCCGTATATTGTTTTTCCTTCTCTAGAATCAGTATTCATTGTAAAATTCAGTGTCCGTTTCAAGAATTCAATGAGTTGCTTTGCTTCTTCTAAAGCAAAATTAACATTAAAGTCTCCAGTTAAAATAATTGGCTTTTAATCATCATCGGATCCAATGATTGCAGCAGCCTCTGATGTGTACAGCACTAAAACTTTATGGATAAAGATGATAAAAGCTGCGATAGAATTACCTGGTGATATACAGACTTTAACCTGGAATTTCTGCTAGTTTTTTTTTTCTTTCACGAAACTCTTTTCCTCTTTTTGCATTTGTTCTAGGCTATCTGACCAGAATTAATTTTGATTCAATGGAAATAAAAATTACTACTATAAACTTAATACATCACTAACAGAAGTCACTGTGTTTGTTTACAAGACGCTATCCGTAGCGATTCTGGCGCAAACGTTAGTGGCATATACACAATGACCCAGACACTCCCGAAACGGGAAGAGCCATATAATGGTAATATTTTGGGTGCGTTTATTCGTTGAAAATGGCATGTTTTTATTACTTAAAAACTACGAAAATATGCCACGCGAGTTCGTTACGAGAGTAGCAAAGAGATACCCACTTAATATCTCCAATACCTAAGCAGCAAGATGTCACACACTCCATACCTCTGATGCAATTCCCTCTTAGCAATCATCCAACTTTTTAACGGATATGACGCAAGTCACGTGGTGTCTCCCGCTCGCTATCTCCTCACCACAGCGACGTTTCGGGGGGATGGGGGAATCACTACTTCCGTTCGCTTTTTCACTGTTACGCAAAACTGGATAAATTTCCCATTCACTCCCGTCCGCAAAGAAGTTTCACTTAAAAAATCCGCATATCTCCATTTTTTTAAAAAAAGTTGTCGCAAGAAGTCGGATACCTTAAGCGATTTTCTACGTATATACATACGCTTGCGCTGTCTGGGGGGTGGGAGGACTGTGATGGCGGTCGTGATTATAACTCTCATGCTCCACAATCAATATTGTTTATTATATTTGAATGCAATTTTATCCAAAGTAATATTTTACATTTCTTCAAAAACTAAAAACTGTGGAAAATATATATACTATATATACTCAAAGCAAGAACAACCATTGTGAAAATTCCATAATGTTGTGAATTTTAATTTCAAGCCTTGATGAGACATTTGAGATTAATAAAGGTAGAGTGACATTTATTAATTCAAATATTTAGTTTTATTTACGTCTCAGCTATTAATTACAGTATGCACACTTTGAAGTTATTAAACTGTTGTTTAGAATTATTAGTGTCCAAGTTCTGTTGTTTGTGAGGGAGGAGGTGCGTCTCGACTCTACGAAAGTTTTCAACCGTACCTCTCTCTGCCCTCTCTAGCCTTTTTTGGGGGGATCACTGCGATCGGCCCCTTTATCCTCGAGTTGCATCCGGTTCGTGGGTGGAGTAGGGGAGGGATTCCTCGTGGTGTCAAAGGTTGCCGGGGGGATGTCCAATACCATGCAATATTTTAAGGGTGCAGATGTCACTGCATGTGGTGATCATATCCACAAGAGAAGCCGATTCACAGCTGTGTAGCGGGAAATGTCACATTTGGTGAAAGAAATTCTGAACCAATAATATAGTAACTGCTTTATTCTAGAATTCATGTTTATATTAATAATTAAAACTGATTTTGGTTGCCCTTGCATACAAAAGTCCTTTCAACGTGTTTTTTTAATTGACCTTAAAGCTAGTCATAAAATACGGGATATATTCCTGACATTATGGGGGGGGGGGGTAGATGAATCTCTTATGTAAAATCATGAGTGCTCTCGAATTTCTTCGTGCAACTGAATAAACGTTGCCGGAAATTACTAAGATATGTCCATGGCGGCATTTTTACCAATAAATTAACTTCCTTAGAAATTATTCTAATATTTTCACTGATTCTCAGTCAGCTTTGTTGATGAAAAATAATTTACATTAGTAGGATTCAAATTTCCCGGACTGAGCCAGTAACGGGGTAAATTTTTGCAGTAGAGCGACTACAGTAATATTCCTGTGTCACTGCATTCTTCCCCTTTTCTAAAAATAGTTTGTTCCAAATCACGTGGTCGGTGGGTCGTATTTTGTAGGCGGGTGTATTTAGTCGTCGGCGACTGAAAGAAATTGCGTTTGTTGAGCGGATAATGGATATTAATTTTTGTGTTCGTTTGGGAAAGTGTGCTGCGGAGACTTGCGAAATTTTGAAGCAGATGCAAGACTGTGATACATTATCACGAACGAAAGCCTTTGAGTGGCATCGAAGTTTCAGAGAAGGCAGGGAAAGTGTCGAACACGACAAACGTTCTGGACATCCGCACCACTGAAAACATCAAAAAGGCATCTGCGGCGATATGTAAGAGAAGACTCCAATAAATAGCAGAATCACTTGGGATATTCTCGGCCACATGTCAATGGATACTGACTAATTATCTTAATTTGCATAGGGTGTCTCAACATATTGTTCCCCGGATGTTAAATGAAGACAAATCTGCAGATGAAGTAAAAAGGGCATCGCAGGTTGAATTAAAGGACATGGCTAAAAATGGATCCCAGAAATGTTTCGATGACCTTTACAAACCATGGCAAAAGTGTATTATTACTCAAGGGTCTTATTTCAAAGGAGAAGTGACGCACACAAAAGAGGGGGTTCCTCGGGTCCGGATCTCCCTGAAGCCCTTGATTTTTTTTTTCCGATTGATAATAATTCTATGTGTATAAGACGTAAAATTTAATCAAGTATTTGCTATTAAAAATTAATTTTATTAATTAATCCCAGTTATTTATTCAATAAGTAATTTTTACTGTTTTTTATTGCCGAAAATCGACAAAATCAAAAGAATATGTTGGGCGGCGTATTGGAGCATGATACGAGAATAGTGTACTTTCGACCCTAAAAAATTCCCTTGAAAAATTCCCACGTGCGCTACTACGAAGAAGGATGTGTTTCATCAGTTTAATTGGTAATATTTTTGAAGTTATAGACTCAATCTGTGCGTGTATGAGGGAGGGGCTTTTGAACCCTACTACTAATACAGGAATAACTTTAAATAATTATCTTAAGGTAGAGTCAAATATTCAAATGTAAAGGAAAATGCAGGTAATTTTTTCACAAAATAATTATAAAAGAACGAGAGAAAGGGAAACAATTTTTAGTAATCATAATTTTTTTAAAAATAATTCATACAGGCAAAAGTCTCCAGAGACGAAACCGTCTATGCAGAGAGCTACGATTTGCCGACCTCTATCTTAGTCGTAGGACTATGACTGAAAGGTAAAAGTCCCCCCCCCCTTTGTGTGTGCCACTGATACTGGGTGGACCGCAACACCTTGAAACAATTAGAAGTAGCCCATACACTGGAAAAGTCTGCCCACCTGTGCTCTACACGGTTGATCTTCAGTGGTACTACTCAGTGTACTTCAGTGGTAGGCTCAAACTCATGATACACCAGCGATAAGTCCGTTCGTTCCCTTGGGTTGAATGGGTTGAATGCTTATTGGAGTGCCTGCCTCCCGCAGGGAAGCTTAAACTCCTATCCTGGGAGAACTTTTGGGGAGACTTTGGTTCGGCTTAACCTTAGCCCTTTGCTGCATTTGTGGTCATGAAGATTAAATCCGTTCCCTTGAACTCTAAGCATCTTGAGTAAAAGATCTCTACTTTAAAAATAAATAATTTTAAAACTGGTTACTTGACAGTAAAGCGATTTTAAAAATGTTTGAGAGTATAAAAATGTAAATTGATCCTGTAATTAGCGATTTAAAAACACGTTCATCCTGTTTACGAAGTTCAAAAAAAGAAAGAAAGAAAGAAAAGGAAAAGAAAGAAAAGAAAGCAAGAAAAAGAAATGTATGTTTGTGTTGATAAACAAGCTAATGTTAATTATGTTTTTTTAGAAGACATCTGGATCTATTTGAGTTGATACTGTATGTGCTGCTTAATGGGAAATTTATTTTCTTTTGAATATGGGTTAATTAGTTTTCGATTGTTGGCAATGCAAGATTTCGTTGACACAAAATCTCTACAGTAATAGATTCCCATAACGGATATTTACGGTAGAATGATTCATATATATTTACCATTTTTTTTATTTAATTTTTCCCGATGGCTATTTTCCTTTTTTGAAAATAATTTATATTAAAAACACAATTTATCTAAAAAAACATAGAACATTGAGATCCATCATATTTAGAATGGCAATAGGATTTGCGAACACAGAAAAAGATTAAGTGGCAAAATTCGCAATTTCATTCTAATAGCTTAGAAGTTATAGCAGATATATTCAGCTTTTGTGAGGAAGATTTGTGATAACTTTTTTTTACGAAATATAAATATATTCTCAAAAAAGGATGATATCTTAAATGAGAAAAATCTTTTGTCTACAAATTTAGATTTTAACTTATTGTCAAAAAGATTTGAAAATCTTAAATTGAATTTTTTAAATAACTTAAATGATTGAATTCTACACAAAGGTCCAGCACGAAGGGGAAAAAATTAATTTGAAATAAATAAAAGAAAGAAGCAACTAAAAATATCGATCAATTGTTTACAAAATACATAATTTTTTTTGTAAGCGAATGTATTTTTATTCCATAAAATACATTTCTTATTCAATACATTTATATTTATGATCTTTCAACTTCCACGCCATGTTCTGCAAGAAAGCCATTTGCGCAAGCTTGAACGTCATATGGTCATTGCACTCAAAATTAAATCTGTTGTTCAAAAATGACTTCATTTAAAGAAAAAAAAAATTATTTTTAAACCTTTTTTTTTAAGATAAAAGAGAAAAACGCAGGTGGAAGGTGCAGAGAACCCGTCCAAATAATAAAAGAGGCGATATAATTTTATTTTATTTTACCATGCTTTTATTAACTCGCTTTCTTGTCTGTCCCGGGTGGAATTTTGTAATCGATTTTAAACTAACTTCCAGATGAGCTAGAGATTTGAAATTTGAACCATAGCTTAAAAGTGGACGACAATGCATGAAAATGTGAAAAAAAGAAGTTCTAGTCTCGAACCCGGACCCCCGAAGAGGTGGGCTCCGATTTCGACAGGGGCCAAGTAACTCCGGAACTTACACGAAATTACAGAAACAAAGAGACCACCTGTCGATATAGCACGTGTGGAGTTGTATCTAAGTATTCAATTCACGGGTCCCATGTTACCGTGTTTGTTTTTTTAACTTGCTTTCTTGTCTCTCTGTCCGGTTGGAATTTTGTAATCGAATTTAACCTAACTTTCCGAGGAACTAGAGACTTGAAATTTGGACCATAGCTCCGAAGTGGATGACAATGCATGAAAATGTGAAATAATATACTTTTTAATCCGTTATAAAAACATGGGATATTAAATTTTTTTTTACTGTTGTGCATGTTATTTTAAAGCATACTGTGAAATATAATACGAGAGCTATTGGTGATGGACCTCGTAATTTTGACCCGTCACGGTGGCCACGTGTTCGAAGGCCATGGCCACTTCGTGACCGCAGACACATTAAAGTGTTGATAACTAGCACGATTACATTACGCAAAAAAAAAAAAAAAATTCTATATTTTTATATGTTTTGATAGTTGAGGGTTAATCATTCCGAATATAATAATAAAATTATTTTTACTTGAATTCTTAAGATTCTTAAGAAAGCTGTGATTAAAGAACAAAATTTCAAATGTATCTGGAAAAAAAAAATGTTTTCCGACTATTTTATAAAAGAAAATTTCAATATTAAGGCTCTTTGAAAAAATACAAAACTCTATTTTTACAACAGACACCGAAATTAACCTATTTTTAATTCAAAAAGTAAATTAATTTGAAAAGAATGCAGAGAATAGATAGCCGAGTAAATTGGGTTTGTAAAATTTTAAAGTTACTTTACAAAATGCTTACCGAAAAATCCAGCGTATAACGCACACCCCTTTTTATAAGCTTCACTTGTATGCAACGGAATCTTTGAACTCAATTTTTATCCACTTTAAAAGGTGAGATCAATTCAAAATTTTGCTCACTTGGCCAGAACTGATGACAATACAATAATTTAATAATTTTGTTCCCCTGTTCTGATCAAGATCATCAGGATTAACGATTTCCCATCTGGCGACTCATTTCAGATCCCATTTCCCGATTTAGCGACTAAAAGATTAAGCTACAACTTAGTTCGATTAACTATAAAAGGGTGTTTTTCAGTTATTTTTAGACTATAATTTATTTTATTTTTGAAGCTATAATTTTTATATCCCGCGTATAACGCACACCCGTAAATTTTGATCTTATTTTTTGTGTTAAAAAAAAGCGCGTTATGTACCTGATTTTACGCGGTAATTTTGAATACAAGAATTGGAATTACGAAAATATTAATATTTTTCAAAACATTTCATCGAAAACCCTATGTCGATATTTTTCTTTCATTTGCATACTTATATGATAAAGATTTTTAATTCAAACCATTAAAATAATTGTTTTCCTTTTAGGCTAACAAACAGGAAAAAGTTATTCACAGACAAGAACGTGATAATCCAAAACGCGCTTACAATTATCGATTTTATCAAGTTTAATTGTTTGTTTCAAGGACGCCATTAATCATTCATTAAATGGTATTCAATAAACGATTTCATTCATAAGAATTATAACTTTACTACTAATAGTATTCCGTACTACCAATAAGTTATTAATTATAAATGTTCAAAAACATTTCCTCCAGGGATTTTTTAAAATAATTTTCCTGAACTTAATTCAAACAAAACAACAACAAAAAACTTAAAGGAAGTTGAGTAATTTATTTAACTGTATAGAGGAATAACTTTTATCGAAATTCTAAGTCACACAATCTAAGGAAGAAAAAAAAACACACACACACATTCTTGAGTAAAATGTTCTTAAAAATAACGATTGTATTTTAAACGAACAGAATTTTAGGAAATTAAATAATTCCAAATGAAAAAAAAAAAGTAACAAAGGTTTATAAATGAAATTTGAAATATAACTGGAAACTCTTTAAAGCAAATTCAATAAAGATATATATTTTGAATATTTTTTTACTATAAAAAGTAAATTATAAATAATAATGAAATTTAAAATCCTTAGTAAAATTATTTTAAAATTTTATAATTTTCTTATTTTAATATATTGAATTTTGAAGTAATTAAAATAAAAAAAAAATTTCCGATTTATTCCAAAATTATTTCTGATACTCTTTACTTGGTAATCATAGCGCATTTTACATTGTAATTTTTCTAACTCTGAAACGAAAATTATTACAAAAAAATGCTGCATAAAAGCTTTTAATAACGTTTTACAATAGAAACATTCCGACAAGAATGATTCGTTGGAGCAGACGATTTCTTCTTTTAATAGAATTCTTTTTTCTCCAGAACTGTCAGTAAATTAGTTTAATTATGGAAATATCTCTCTCTTTAACTTAATGTTTTTAAGTTTTCTTAAATTCTGATGTAAAAACAATAATATTTTAGTAAAACAAAAAAATCTCGACAATTGCGCTCCAAATACGTGACAAATTAAGACAAAAAAAATTATTTTTTTTAGTATATATTATTTTAAAATTATAAATATCTAGTAATAATAAAATATAGGCACAGTAATCAAATGATTTGAAAGGAATTTTTTTTTGTGACGCTAGCATTATACAGCATTTATCAAATTGCTATTCTTTTAAAGTGGATTTTATTTTAAACGATATAGATTTTTTTAAAAGAGCAAATTCTTCTACATTGCAAACCAGATACTCGGTGTTTTGGTCACCATATTTTCTAAAAATAAAGAAAGGAATCAGGTTCTATCTGAATGCTCTCGAAGAAAAATTTTGGTCTGGGTCGACTTGGATACTAGAAAAAAGAATTCTAGTCTTAGAGCTGGCAAAACTGGTTGAAGATGACTGTAGTTTCATGAAGTGAATACGAAAGAGCATTTGAATGCTACTTCGCTTTGTTCGAATTAGGGAAAGGGTGTCAGTTCTTTAAAAAATAAAATAAACAGCGGTAAAATGTATTCGAAAAAATTAAAAAAAAACAAAGATATTTATTTGTTTGCTTTTTCTTTCCGATTTTACGTAGCATTTTTGATTTTTTTTTAAATCTGAAAACTTACATTAAAAATTTTAAATAATCATAAGCGTGTTTATAAAAATCAAAAAAAAAAAAAAATTATAAGTAGGCGTAAATTTTTCTCCTGATTGACTGTTTCGAATGAATTCCATAGAAATGAAGTGAATGCAATAGAATTCATTTGACAAGGCCGATCCAAAATTTCGGGGATAAAAATTTTAAATAACTACTATATTCTAACATACTTGTAATTATCGGCAAAGGAATTCGAATTTTTGATGAAAACGTCAATTGATGGGAACATCAACTGATAAGTGCTTTTTATATTTAGAGCTAAAGACTTTTCCCGCCAATTTATTTAAAATCTGTATCAATAGAATTTACAACCAAAAAGAGTTCCGCCATTTTTTTTTTTTTAAATTTTTTTTAGAATATCATATTTATGAACAAATGGAGCGGATTAAGAACATGCTAGTAAAATGAATCTTCGATAAAAATCTTTTTTTCTTCTTCTGAGTCATAGACAATGCAAAACAATGATGTGTTACACAACCCCAAAAAATCTTATGTTCACCCAAGAGAAGTCGCGTGTCTATAACGTAAACCTAGTTACAAAACCTTTTTTTCGGGTTTGTAGAATATTCGCGTGAACATTTAACAGTCATTACATCTTAAAAAAACATAAAAGTTATCGGCAATCGATTCACAATATTATCAGATATAGTATCTGGATAAAATCTTCCATTCACTACTTCCTAACCCTAACTTGTACACATCACGAACTTATCCCATCTATTGTGGAAAACCCGTAATGAATATCAGCCAGGCAGCATCTGTAACCGAAGACGTTCTGTTTCAAAGTAGGTAATTCTACACGAATTCTTCCCATTGTCCCAATTCAGTCCCGATTCGTGCGCAAATGCCTTGATTAAATGCTCTAATTTATATTTATATTTTGCGTATATTCATGAATCGAGAACTAAACAGAAGTCCATTGACCTATTTAACCCTAATTTGCTGACTTGCATTCGAAAACAGCTATGGCTAGGAGCTGCTATCATCGACATTTTCTCCGTTTTGTTTTTCATTCCCCTCCCATGTTTCTTGTTTTTTGCCGGTTAATAGGCCCTAGGGGTTTAGAGCTAAAGATGGTGGTGTGATCCGGTATATAAGGCAACAATTCGGTCAGGGCCAAGGTTTTGTTTTGTTTGTTCAGTGGACACTGTTTGTTCAATGGGATAAGGTTAACAAGTTTACTGGGAAGCATTGCAACATGTTGGAAGTAAGTTGAATTAGCTTCTGAGTTTGAAATAGACATTGAGTAATACAATCTTATATAAATATTGTGCATTGGTTAAAATATAAATTTAGTGCCATGTATTAAAATGTTGTTTAATGCATTAAAATATGTCTTCTATAACGTTCTAAAAAATATATGTATTCCATAACGAATTAAAATTTCAGTCTGCGGTTATACAAATCAAATAAATCTTATGTAAGGCATTAAAATGTAAATAGTGTGTTAAGTATTACAATATAATTTAAAAGCAATGAATTAAAAATATAAGTGTTATGTAATAAATTAAAATAGAAAAGCTAGATAATATTTTGAAATGTAAGCATGTGTACTAGATGTAATGTATTAAGTCGAAAATATAATAGTCCATAAAATTTAAATGAAGTATAAAGCTGTGAAATATAAATATTGCATGATCATTAAAATATGGATATTGCATAATCCATTAAATAAAAAAAATATTGCATGATCTATGAAAAGTGAAAAAATTGCATAATCTATGAAAAGTAAAAATAAAAAAAAAAATTGCATAATCTATTAAAAAAGAACTATTGCATTATACAATAAATTATAAATAACAATCTAAAAAATTCAAATGAACAAAATTAGTTGATTATACAATTATAAATGAACTGTATAGGGTTATATAAAATGCCTAATTTATTAAGATATAAATCTTTTACGAACATTAAACTTCAGTTTAAGCCACGTTAGAAGAATTTCTCAACCAATACTTATGTCATACAATTCTAAAATATTGTATTTATTTCCAGTGTCATTAAAAATATATACATTTAAATAATTTTTGTAATAGTCGAAAAAAGCAAATCGTTTTAAATCGAATGTTATTTGATTTAGAGATTAAAAAATTATTCTCCATTAAGTTGCATAGCGAGAAGGAATGTAAATCTAGTATAACCAAAATTGTATTAACATCATTATTTTCAATGCTCTTAGTATAAAACATGGAGTAAAATTTTTTCTACCTTTGTTGAATCAACGGTTGTATGATGTAACGGATCCCAAATATATGCTATGTTATCGAATGCATTTTTCAGTTTAATTGGTTTAAAATTTAAAAAAAATTCTTCCTAGTCGAGTTTTATTTACGATTATAATTCATAATACATTGGAAATTAATTGGCTTATAAGTATAGGAATTGCAAAATTAACTGGTACTTTTTTTTTTCCTTCGTCATTCATGTAGTGCAATATATAGTGCTTTGGTAATTCTATTTAAGTTTAAAATTATTCATTTTGATTGAATTGCATATAGCTATTGTTTAAACTACAACTGTTTCTTTCAAAGTGATTTATAATTTGCTTAAAATTTGTAACTCTGAAACTAGTTTCATATTAATGAAGCATTTTTTAAGAGCCAACTTGGGGGCTTTTGGCGACGGATTTTGTAATTTTAAACAGTAGTCAAGTGACGAGGACAACACTTGAACTTGCACCCAACTCTCTGAAATTCCAAACCACAACAACGTGAAGCATAACAGATTTCACGTCCACCATATCATCTACACGACGGGTCTTCTGTGGTGGGTGAGTGAACGTCACACTATTTAGCTCCACGAGGGCTTTTGGCGATGGACCTCGTAATTTTGAACCATGATCAAGTGACGAGGACGACACCTGAGCTGGAACCACCCTCACCTAACTTACACACCACACCAATGGGAGGACGTTTGAGCTATCGACAGATTTGAGGTATATCGCTCTCCGACTCGGCGAGTATTCAGCGGTACAGGCTCGAACTCACGACACGCCGGACACGAGTCCGTTACCTTAACCACTAGGCTACCGCGGCCACAGGTCTTCTGTGGTATCGGGACTCGAACCTGCGACTCCACAACGCCGGTCACAAATTCTTGACCATTAAAATTAGTTTATTGTGGCTCGGCCAGGTGGTCGATTAGTGAATTGGGTAATTTTGATTCCAATGTAGGACAATCTTCTGAAATAAGGGATTGGTTGGTTTTATTCAACCAAGCTGCTCAAAAAAACCTTTTTAATTTATTAATCTATCATGAAATTAATTGTTACAAACGCTTACCTGTGATCTAAGCAAAAAAGTAGGAAAGTAATTGAGAATGAGGGTAGAAAATAGGGGCTAATGATCGTTAAATGCATCCTTAAAGAGCGCCAAGGGATGCTTGGAAAATATTGTAAATCTCATAAGAGAGGGTAGTTAATTCCGGTTTTATTGATGTAAGATCCCCTCCCATGTTTGTTCAATCAGCGCAATTATTTACCAGCAACCAAATGTATTATACAAATGATTATTAAAAACGTATATTTACAATTTGAAAATAAGGTAGAAGAAGAAAGAAACGATAAATAATTGATTGACATGAAGGGGGATAGAAAATTAGAAGACACCCTTGCGAGTGAATGAATGTTGACTTCACAACACGAAGTCTGGCGGCGACGAACTTCGTCATTTTGAACCCCCCCCCCCCCATGGTTAAGCGTGGATAACGACACCTGAGCTGCCACACCCTCTCCAAACTTCCTCACCGCACAAACGGGATGACTTTGATTCTCGATAGATTTAACATGCATCAGCCCCTCTATGTGGCTGGTTTTCAGGGGAACTGGGGCTCGAACCCTTGGCAAGCCGCCCACGAGTCTTTGCCCATGACCACGAATCTACCGCGGCCTAAAAAGCCATTCAAAGGAAAAATATCGAAATCAAAAATACCGTACTTACCGAAGAAAAGTAAATTCTCCTGGGTTGCATGTAGTACTGTGCAAACGTTCGAAAAAACCGTTCCAATTCAGGCGTTCTCCTCGTCACTCATTCCGGTTAGTATTACCTCTCCACATGTTCCTAGAATTTCAAATAATTTTATCTCCTTAGAATGAATTTTAATCGATTTATGTATGAAAATATAAAAAAGGTAACTGATAACTCCTGACTTAAACCTCATTAGTTTTAATTATAACATGGCTAATGGTCAGTTGGCATTTCATTGACAAAATACCTGTCGCCAAGAGCCCAAAACGATGATTCCTCTGAAATATTAGCCTAATATTTGACTCGAATTCGAAGCATTTTTTCAGAAGAAAAGTGTATTATAACTCTAATATTTGTATTCACTCTAATATTTTATACAGTTCAAAGTGCATATTCAAAAATACAGGGTGTAGCAGAAATATCTGATGTTTTTGCAAATGTATAATGACTCCTTTATTTTCGAAAAAAAGTATACAATTTTTCATTATATTTAGCATATTTTTCTATTTATATTAACACCATAAAAATACGATCCTATCTGACGATTTGACGGGCTACGGACTGGCTTGATAATAATTTTCTAAATTGTTGTAACAGATTCATTATGTTTGCTTGATTTTGCTTATTTATCTAAAATATTTAAAATGCAGGAGACAAATTTATTACAACGAAAGCACCAAGTATTTGATTTTATAATTTAAAAATAATAATTACAGCACAGAGAATTTGGATGATGTTCTCCTAAACATTATAGAAAATATTTCATACGGTAGTCACCTGAATTTTTCAAACAAAGCAAACAAATCCAGCCGACAGCAGCTGTGAAAAATGACAAAATTAATTTTAAAGAAATAATATATAAAAAAAAAAGTACTTGCATCGGCCGGGAATCGAACCCGGGCCGCCCGCGTGGCAGGCGAGCATTCTACCACTGAACCACCGATGCTACGACTATTGGAGGAAAGAATGTAATTTAAGAAAATTTTTAAAATAATGGATTTTAAAAATCGGATAAGTAGTAAAAATAACGTCTCATTTTCGAACTACAAATATTTGTTCAGGATAAAATTCTGTTCTATTCATAAATTCAAAAGATTCTGATGAACTTATGTAACAAAGCTAGTACAAAAAGAATGTATTAGAATAACTATTGTAACATAAGCAGATACGCGTTTCCTAATTATTTTTTTTTAAGAAACTGCTAATAATTCTTGTGAAAAAATTAATTTGTCCAAACCAATTAATGCTGATTTTTACGCAAAAAGATATTCATTGATAAAAAGCTGGGAAAAAAATCACCATTTTGAAAATACTATATGATGTAATTTTTTTTTTGTTTAAATTGCTAGTTTTATTTTGAAGGTACATATTTAATTTTTAATGGATTTTGGACGACTGAGGGAAAAGTATTAAATATAAAAGAAGAATAAATTTTCACAATTAAAAATTGTTAATTCTAAAAAGGTATGACAGGATGAGTAACATTAACTTCAACGACAGCTTTAAGAGAAAGTGCACAAAGTTTAAAGGCAAATTTATAAAAATATATAGTCATAGTATCAAAATAAAAATAATTTTTCACAACTTTTACTTTAGAAGTACTTTAGTTAGCATACGCAACAGAATTGATAAAAACCATTCTACTCGACGGCCCATTAGCTCAGTTGGTTAGAGCGTCGTGCTAATAACGCGAAGGTCGTGGGTTCGATCCCCCCATGGGCCAATTTTTTTTCTTAGCAATATGTTAAATATTGTAAAATTTCATTTCATTGGCTTTTCATGAAGAAAACGTTCGAAGCAAAACAATACATTTTTCTCTCTTCCACACACAATTTATGAAATTTCAAAATTTAAAACATAATTAATTCCAAAATTTTGTTTAAATCATTGAACAAATATGATTTGTTTCATTGCAAATAGTAAAAAAAAAAAAAAAATTCACTTAATTATATTTTTTTTTATCTATAATAATGTACACACATTATATATAAGATTAATACCATTCATTATTTTTTAACTGAATGTGAATTAAAGTTTAGGATTTCTCTACACATCATATGTATAATTCCAGATTTAAAAAAAAAAATGTTTCAAGAAGAAAGTAGTACTTTACAAGAGCAACAATGTATTCTAGGGCATTAAATCGAAAGTCATGTTAAAAATTAGCAAGAGTGATTTATATCAACGAACTACATGTTTTAATAAAATAATTGTGGTTAATTAAATAAAAAAAATGTGTATTTTTAAAATAACATACGTAATATAATGCAAATCCCGAAAACCTTTTTCAAAAATTAACTAAAAAAATGTTGTTTCGTAAATTTACCAGTTAATAAAAACCAATAACTATTATTGATGCACATCAACATTTGTTGATTTGGAACCATTATTAACAAATAAAAAAAATTACTTGTTTATGGAAATTAAAATATGTTGCGATCGATTCATATTAAGTTTTAAAGTTCTAATAAGTTACTTTTATTTCACATAACGACGAAAAGAAAATCGCCAATGTTAACAACGGAAGTGAGAAAACTTCTTTCTGTTCATTTATTCTGAATTATAAATAGCAAACAGAGAGAAAGAGTGAAATGTGCATGCATTTCAACACAAACTATGTTTGTCAGATGTTGGAATAATTGCTATAAAATAATTATCTATTTGACATAAAATATAATTTTTTCCCTCTAATTAACTTATCGCCTAGGTGTCAAACAAATTTCCTAAATGTCTGGAAAAACGAAACAAACTTCTATTGCTTTCTGTTTTTTCTTCTTTCTTTGGATGTATTTTTGTTATATGCAGATAGCTAATAAAGGGTTGATTCAGAAATTATAGATACACACAAAATCTTATTTATATTTTTGTAACATTCTTTCAAATTTGAAAAGCATTGAGGTAAGAGAAGCACGGATAAATATTCAAAAAATATAAACTTTAATAAATTAACTGGAATAGAACCAAAGAATCAAATAAGTATCAAGTAATAATACAATTCCATGATTTTTAAACCGAGAATTCAATCTGAAACCAAACTGTTGTGCTGCCATCTGCCGGCTATTTTACTAAATAAACTGTTATCTTCAATAACGAAATGGGAAAAAGTTATTTGTAATTTTTCAAATAACCTTTATAACATTATATATAACGAAATAAGAAACAATAACAAATTTTATTTTATGTAATAATCAACCGATTTTAGGTATTAAAATACCCTAAAAATTTATCATTTAAATTCCTCAATTTTTTTATACTTGTATGTATAAAATTCTAAAACAGATAAAATATAGGGATGTTTATAAACTAATCATAAAAATAAAATCAGAATTTCAATAAGAAAAACTATCAATAAAAACTTACTTACACAATTGACATTTGTACTTATTATTCATATTAAATATGTCTTTAAAAATGTGAAAATTGTTGAATATTAACAAAAAGTTTTCTTAAACATTAGAAAAAGGTCGTAAAAAAATAGTAGTCTATTTGTTAAAAATTACAGATAATTATTACAATGTTACCAGTCGAAATCCTACATTAAAATTAAAGCTGAGAGTCAAAATTAGAATCAATGCATGTGATACACAATATAATCAGTTTTAAATCTAAAACCTTCAACTTCAATCTGTTATCGCGAATGTAGATGATTTTCACCAGGTGCGTAGCTACCACTGTATCAATGATACGGGGCCCCAACATGTGTAACAGTCCTACTAACAGGGCACTTATATCTAAAAAGGGCCCCGAAGAAATTTTGATACAGGGCCCACTCGGAACTAGCTACGCCAGTGATTTTTACTGAAAAGACAAATATGATTTGCAGCGCTTAATATGCTTCAGGTATAAGAAAATAAGATACTATTAAATTAACTCTAACCTCAAAATGATCACTTTTAATTGCTTTATGTTATTTTTTAAGACCGTCAATTTGTGATATGCACACACTTTGAATTGGATGGCATCGAAAATATTATTTTGCGTGGTTGTCACTAAACAATTCTATACATTTCTATAGAGAGAATGAAATGAATTTATATTTAAAAATATCGATACTTATTTAAAAGCGATATTTTTGATTATTCTTTCCATTTTTGATGTGTAACATTTTTCCTCTCGGTTGCTGGAGATTTGTGGGAGTGATTTCGTGAAAAGGGACGGAAATGCGTAACAGGAAGTTGGGGAAGCGCGCGCAATTCAGTGAAGTTCTGCTTTTTCTCCTTCATTCGGGAGGGGCTCCACCCCCACCCCCTGCGGTCTAAGCCGTGGGATCTTTGTTTTTGTTTTTTCATTTTAGAATCAGAGAAGAAGCTAAGTCCTTTAGGCAGAGACGTGGTTAGACAATGACGAACGTATTTCGATACCTGACTTCAATTGTTGCGTACAATTTAAACGACCGGGTCACAGAGAAGTTGGTGTTGCGATCTATCGTAAACAGAAAAACTCACATGTTGTGGCTCCACATATAGATATTACTTAACGTCAAACAAGTGGACTGGGTATTATTAGTCAAAATATTGGGGACATATGTGCGGCAGAATGCTTATTTGAAAACGGACAAACAGTGATTTCGGTGGTCGTATACATTTCTCCGAATCAAATGATTCGAAAAATTAAAGATTTCCTGCATTTTTTACTTTTAACATATACCGAAGGTGGTTCTGCTCTTTTTTTTTAAAAAAAAAAACTATCACTCGCGCCGAGCCACTCATAGCTTTTTTGAATGATGAACTCAAGCTCGAAATGAACACAAATCGAAATGTTTCGACAACTAACAGTGGTACTGTTATTGACGCTATTTTTCAACGGTTTTTAAATACTTTGAAAACACAAGTATATATGTCATATTTTAGTTATCATAAATTATCATTACCGCTCTTTCCCAAATTGAACAAAAATAATTATTTTTGATAAAAAATTGCATTACTCCTTGTGTTAATTAAATAAAATTTTCATTAAAGATATTATTATTCCATAGAAAATTATTTCCAATCATACTCGATTCATTTTTTTCAGGATTTAAGTTGCTATTGTGAATTTACCACGATAACATGTCAGTTGTTACACATCGTATGCAACTACTGTAACTAGTTTTTTTTTATTTTTATTTTTTATAAATTTAAATTCAATATATTTCCGTTCGAATCAGCTAAGCATTTATTTTTGCCTTTCGGTTCACTTATTTTGATGATCTCAATAAGTGAATAATATTAATTTACTTTCATTGAAGGTAATTTGATGTTGCTTAAAATTAGGCAATAATTATCAGACGACAACCAATTCCATCCTTTTTTCCAAGTTTATTTCTGGAACTCTCAAAACATCAGTAGTCAGCAGAAGTGTAGATTCCACTTTTTTATTCCATACTGTGTTTTTGTTACAGTTAACACATTACAATTATAAAGTTATTTTATATAAAAATACAAAAACATAAATTAATAAATAAACTACAAAAATCCATAAAGATTTTTTAAATTATACGGTGTATCAATAATATTTTAATTATGCTATTTTAAAATTATAATTAATTAATAATTAGTATTTTTTTACAAGCCACTGTTTGGCTAACTAGTGCAGACATCTAGTGAGGGCAATCTCAACTAATATTGTCCCTACACATTTTCAATATCAATAAATTTGGCAATTTTTTCGGTTATCAAAGCAATTAAAAGAAATATTCTTCTTGTGGATTTTCTTAACAGTTATTGCTCGTAAAAACAGCAAAAAGAATTAGTTAAAGATATTAAGAATCGAAACAATAAAAGTATCTGCGAAAAATTAAAATATTTTCATGAAATGATGAATTGCAAGTCTCTCAATTTTCAACAAAGTACTACACAAAAGGTTTATCCAAGGTAAAAAGTAATGGTGCTATTATAAGTTACAAAAGTTAAACAGTAACAATAAAATTATAAATATTATAATGTTTCAATAACATTATTTATGTAAAGTATCGTATACAAACACAATATAACATATATCTTCACATGGATCTTTAGTATTAAAAAATTGTATGTATTCTACAAACATTCAGTCAAAAAAATTCTATGTTTAATCACCTTTTAGAATAGAAAGAGTCCAATATTAATATGAATTATTATAGACAAAAAATATAACTATTTATATGATAACGTTTTTAGAATTGTGAATCTTTTAAGAAATAAGTTTTTCGCATTACTGTAACATTGGAAGCGAAACAGT
Source organism: Trichonephila clavata (assembly GCA_019973975.1). NCBI lineage: Eukaryota > Metazoa > Arthropoda > Arachnida > Araneae > Nephilidae > Trichonephila > Trichonephila clavata. Next base: position 25,768 of record BMAO01012917.1, read on the forward strand.
TCATATTTTAACAAGAAATAATTGACTGGTTTTATTTTCAGTGGGTAATTTGGAAATATTTGATTCTACATTGTAATAAAATAATTGGAATTCGAATTTGTACCATTGTTAACCATTTATTTAAAGTCTTGAATTTATTATCGATAATTATAGATCTAGTTAAAACAAATTACGACAGATGGCGCCAAAACATTTTCTAAAAACAATTATTCTTGCTATGAATACTTATTTTTTTTAGCGATTATACATACAATTTCTTTCACAAATGTAATCGCCAACTGAAACTAAAATATCTTATAAATCGAGACTAATGGTAGACAATGGAAGGGGGGGGGGATTTATGATGCACAGACAGTGCCGGATTACTCATTAGGCGAAGTAGGCAATTGCCTATGGGCCCCGCGCTTTTTAGGGGCCCACAAGAGCATGTTCTGTTTTCTGTTAGTGTTCCAAAAACAGGCTACAGGGCCCCGAGATTTCGACTGCCTAGGGGCCTCCATGTCGTTTAATCCGCCACTGTGCACAGAGACTCAACTGATAGCTTTTCTGATTTAGGAATGTTTTTAAAAAAATGTATGCATATGTATTTATTTTAAAATTCATTAATACTGCTAAATTTTAGTTTAATTCCCTTATTAGTAATATCTGGAAGACGCCATTCATTTCTTGTGCTGCATTCATTCTCGGAGATGTCTCCAAGAGCTCTTTTCAGTGGACGCCGAGAATCGTGCGACCATACAATTTTCTTTCGACCCTTCTCGATTAAATACTATTTGTAGGATTAGTTTTTAAAAAAATTTTTATGTAAAAAAAGTTTGAATTATGTAAGGCAAAAAAGAAGGAAAGAGTTTTATTTAAGTTAATAATGAATTTTTTCGAAATTCATTAGATGGAAGCAAATTATTATTTCTTGACACTAAAAATATAAAATTTTTGTCTAATTATTATATGAAATGAACCCTAAATGATATAAAATGTAAGTATTAAAATCATTGGAATAATTATTAACAAAATTCTGCCTCCAAAATTCAATTTAATTGGTTGTTAGAAATTTTAGGAATGGATCAAGTCAGCACAATGCACCCAGAAAGTTTTGAATGGAATACTGACGCCATCTGTTGATTTAAATACTATTTATTATCGAGATTATCACTAATGAATATTTTACAAAGCTCAATTTAATCAGGAATAAATTTAGTTAATGAATACTCATTTTATAATAAAATTAAAATGACTAAAACAGATAAATATATGAAGTTATGTAAATTTCATTAAAATATCTTCAACTGTACTTTTCTTGAAGAAAAAGAAAAGCATAAAATATTAGAAATACAACTTTAATTTATATATAAAATGTAAATTAATTCACCTAAATTTATATTCTATTTTTCTTTTCAAAAGAAGAAAGGAATATGTCAACTTATCAAATATGTCAACTTATATGGCTTTTTAAAAGTATCCTTTAAGAATTATTTTCTCTTACTCATAAGGACAATACTTATGATCAAGTGTTCTTACTCTTAAATGCCTTTTCAAACAGTAGGGGCGAGTAAAGATTTGATCACAAAATGAGTAGCTTAAGTCTCTGCTATAACGACATTCATTTCAACCTTCATTTTTGAAAACGATTTTCATATGAAGTATGAAAAAAATTTTATGATCACAAAAATTTTTTGAAAAAATTAACTAATTAAAATAACAAAGAAGATAATAAGACAATTTACAAAATAAAGCAACAAAAAATAACAAGAAACCAAAAGTAAATATCCCAAACGTAAATAAAATCGTCTAATACAGTGATGAAAAGCGACCAAGCTATGCGATCATTTTAGAGTTTCGCATTTTCGCTTTAGTTTTTAAAATAAATGGTGCCAAAAGCTTTCGTGCATTTGCGCTGTCCTGATCCATTTATAAAAATTTTCTCAATAAATTTTACTCAAATTTCAACTATAGAAAGTAGTTTATTTATGGGAAGTATTTCACATTAATTTCAATAATATATGAGGGAATGAAACCAGTTTTGAGATAAATTGTCTATTATCTCAGCAATGCTCTAAAACATAGGTTCCCAACCTTTTTTGAACTGGCACCCCCTTTTTTCTAATAAATATTTCGATATCGCCCCTTTTTCTAGTGAATGTTTCTATACCGCTCTATCCCACTCTAGAGAAATAAGAGTGTACATAATACATGGTGAAAACAAGAGTTAAGTTTTAAAAAATATCCTATTATTAAAAGAATATATTTTTTTAATTTCAGTTTTTTCCTTAAGTCCCAGTTTTTTTACTTGCGAATCTGAAATAGTTATTGCCACAAATATATTTAAATGTGTAATATTATATATTTTAGTCATAGGTAGGATATTTTTGGAATTGAAACGCTACTGAATTTCTTCTTCATTTAAAAGAGTGGAATAAAAGATTTTTAGATTACCTGTTATAAAGACAGGCAGGGGTTCAGATGATACGAAGTAATTCATAATAAACTATTGCTTTCAAAATAAATATAAATTGACAGTTTCAGCCTTTAAAGAATCACGTTAATTCCTGGTTAACATTTAATTATGTTTCTTGGATAATATACGTAATGAAATGAAGTGGACGAAACAAGTTTCGTACTGCTCACAGACAAAGACAACACGTGCACTACAGAAATTAAAATGCACTATATCATTCAATTTAATGTACGTTTGGATGTAATGTAATCTTAAGTTTTTCATCCACTTCCCGTACTACCGAAATATGTGAATTTTCGTACATGTGATATAGGAATGATTTAAATACATACAATCAACATAAGGTAAACAGTATTAAAGTTTACTTTTGTCAGTACATAATCGTTGAGTTTTTTTAGTCTTTTTTGGTTAATCTGCCCAAACCCCTCCGTGCCATCTCAACGCTTCCCTGAAAGCCTCAAACGCCCACAAGGGGGCGTTATCACCCACGTTGAGAACCTATGCTCTAAAAAATATTAGCTATCATTTTTTAAATAATAGTTTGCCTCAGAAGGAAAATTAATTAAAATAATTATTTTTATACTTCCATTTTTAAAATAAGTCACCCAAAATATAATCTAGCAGAACTGTAAATAGAAAATAATTTCTTTGAAAAGAATTAGAAGTAATACATACATTAGAACCTGTTTTCGTGCGGTTCTTTTTTGTGCGATTTTTTTTTTTAAAGCGGTATATGAAGCTTTGGCGCCACTGTAATATTTTCTAAGAATGTACCAATGGCGGAGAATATTAGGGCTCCCTTGCAAAGTCAGGTTTTTTTTTTTTTTTTGCCTTTACTATTTTATAAATTGGGTAAATACGTACTTGGCGTTAGTCAGGCCTTGCCCCCCCCCCACGAAGTGGGGGTGTACATTATGCCACAGCAATGTACAAATATACACTTCAAGACACTCTGTTCAGTAACACACACAAGGGGGTGTCCTAGAGGTCCGGACACCCCCAAAGCCCTTGAGTTTTTTTTCGATTGATGATAATCCTATATATATAACGTAAAATTTAATTAAGTACTTGTAATTAACAATTGATTTTATTAATTAATGCTAATTATTAATTCAATAATTTATTTTTTACTGTTTTTTACTTACAAAATCGACAAAATCAGAAGAATCAATTGGTGTTGTCTTGAGGTATGATACGAGTTGGGGGACTTTCGACCATGGACCCTTCCCCCCTTGAAAAATTTCTGTGTGCGTTACTGGCTCTGTTCATTTGTTATAAACAGTCTCCCTACAATGCACGTTCAGTTGCTTTCTCTCAACAAGCCAACAGCCCGCGCTTGATTGAAGACGAAACTTTCAATTGCAGTGACATTATCAATAATTGGATAGATTATGAAGACGGACAAGAAGAACCGGATTCTATGAGAGCGGATAAAATATATGCAGGGATACAACTTTCAAGCAAATTGAAACAATATTTCCTTAAAATAAATACCAAATCCGAAAGGAGTATGAAATTACACAAAAAGAGCTTCGATCTCTCTCTCTCTCTCATGCATATCTAGACATTTACAAGCAACTGACCAACCGACCTTCTCGTAAAAACTTATCTCTTACTTTATGGTGTCAAAAAATAAATCAATTGAAATTGTATCTTCAAGTGACGAAAGCGATTTTGATATTATTCATCACAGGAAGATGAGCGCTTTGCATTACGATGAGTAGCAGTGAATTATGTATGTGCATTTTGAAAACTTCTCCATTGTATACAATGAGAAACTAAATCTTTAAAATGTTTCCATGTGAAATTTAATTATTTATTTTGGTATGGAAGTATACTTTCTCATAAATTTCGTAAATAATTGGAGTATTTTCTAAGTGCGACATTTTTTATGCGGTCCCTCTCCACCGCATAAAAAAATTTCCTATAGTATTTCGTCGAAGTTGTTTGATATAAGTAAGAATTTATGCAATTTTTGAATATTTTTTTTTGCGGTTTATTTTTATGCGATCCCTATCTACCGCACAAAAACAGGTTTTACTGTACTTGTAAAATGTGCGAAACATTATAAATCTAACTTAAGTAAAACTTCAAGCAAGGAAATAGCGTCATGAAGAAGTTACTAGATTTTGTGTCATGACGAGTATACTCGTCAAGAAGAAGTTACAAGAATTTGTGTCATGACGAGTGTACTCGTCCTGCGTAAAAAGTAGTGACCATTGGCTATTTAAATTGTAACTTTTGAGAAAAAACAAATCATATTCTCAAATTTTAAGCCGTTTGGAATATTTTGAGGCCAGACAGGAGTAAAACAATTAAATAAAAAATATGAAAAATTTAAGATGAACCCATGCGTTTCCATATGCACCGGCTGAAACAGCGTATAAGTTCACACAACGAATTTATTTATGTGCAATGATATGTTTTTTATATTTTAGCCTAAGAGAGGCAAATGTAAAAGTATGCAATTTGATTTACAACAGGGTTCCTTCAAGTATGGTCAGCCATGGGATAAACGCATGACGCCGGCCAGGCGATGAGCCCATTGATAGCTGCTGGCCCAAAATTACCCAGCTGTTGAGTGGTTTTCTTCCTGGTGTTTAATCCGGCATCACTCGCGCGAAAAAACGACCAATAGTTCTCGCGCAGGATGTGTCATACCCAAGGGTGTTTACATTGTGTTTTTACTGTAAAATTTGTATACAAAGGTTAAAAAGGAAGAAAAGCAGGAAGTACAACATGTTTATTACATTTTTCACACGTAAATTTAATTTTTCTGTTCTTTTTATAAGGGCATTCAGTGCCTTGTTTATACACTCCTTTAATCACGTCGTGAGTGAGTGCGATGTTTTCACTGGATCTTAATTTTTTTTAAAATCTGTATCTTGTTCAAACTAAACATATAGGAGTAAACTTCTTTATTCCTTAAATTTAAAAATTTTGGAATTTCTTTTTTATTTTCTCTTATTTTGTTCCAGCAATAGTTTTTTTTTCTTTCAAAAGTTCATCTGAAAGTGTATAAGATATGTACCAGTTATCTCCTTTAAAATTACATTCTTCTCAAATGTTTTTGTGTCCCTAGATACAAGAAATTTATTTTCAACAGTGTTTCCCTTTTCAAAATCTGGATCGATTTCAGTGGAGGAATCATACTTGCTGTTATACTCTTCATTTGCTTTTTCCTCATCATAACCGCGAAGAGAATTTCTTCATCCGAAAATACTGTTGTACTATATCTGTTAAATACTGTATTTATTAAATTACTTAAATATCACATTTCTTCATCATAACTACAATAATACGCCATAAAATAAGGAAGATTTTAAAGCGTACTCACGCATTAAAAAATGTAACTCAACTTCACGCGCAGGGTGTGACACACCCGAGGGAGTGGTATCTAAAGATCTATTTTTAAAATTCGCTGACAGGCTTGATCCCCTTGAAGGTTATGACCTTAAAGTCAGCTAGACCAGGAATCATCCATTTTCCAAAAAAGGTTTAGCAGGAGCGTTGAAAAAAGTTAGACGGTGGGTATGACACACCAGGTGCGAGTGGTGCCAGATTAAAATAGTTAATAATTTCGGGTATCAAAAATTAAACTGTCATTTTTAACGGTCAAAAATCATTTTATTAAAAAAAGTTTTCTTATAATAAATTTAAAATTTTTGAATGCATATTGAACTAGACTGGAAATTAATCACGATGTCTGTCACGATGTTCATTTACCACATTGAAATGTTATGAAGAGGAATTATGGTAAAGCAGGGCAAAATACTCATAAAGTCATAAAATAAAGAAATGTCCCTCCGATTTAGATTTAAAGCTGCAAAAGTAAAACAAAAAGAAAGAAATAGGGATTTATGGAATGTCAAAGAGAAGAATGGAAAATAAAGTAAAATTGCTAGTAAATTCTAGGACAAGGATGGCGAACCAATGGCACGCATGCCATTGATGGCACGTGACACAATATTTCAGGCACGCTACCAATCAAAACGGTTTGCATTTTAATTCAGAATAACTAAGTTCTGTATGAAATATTACGGACAAACGCGAGTGATCGGTCGCAGTTTTCAGCCAGATTTTCTCAGTTTATAGAATTACCGCAAAGTTTTTTATGTACCTTGATGCGACTTCAATTAATAAACTGAACTTGTCCCAATTCGGTTAGTTAGAAATTGAAAAATTTGAAATGCAACTGATTAATTTCCAGTCTACTTCAATATGCATTCAAAAATTTGTTGAAAAAAGGAGAAAATTGGAATTGATTGAAACAGAAAGATTAAAAATCAATATAAATAAAAATGTTAGTAATGAAATTATGGAAACATGAAATTCGATTCCAGACACATCTAACTGTTTGACGAAACTGGACCGCGCTAATTTAACCATATTTTCATCTACCTATGCCTGCGAGTCATTATTTTCAGAGATGAATAACATTAAAGAACCCATTTAGAAACCGTTTGAAAGATGACCCCAATTTAGCATGCATTCTGCTAAAAGAAACATCTTACAATCCTAATATAAGTTATTCAGTTCCTACTATTATCTCATACTCTCTCTATATTTATCTTGTTCAAATTTTCAATCGTTAATAAAATGCATTTTAAAGCACTCAATTGCCCTGAAATTTTATATACATGCTTATTTTGGATGACAATACAGTAATTTAATTATAATTAATAAAAATTAATTGATTATAACTAATTATTGAAAGAATTACAAATACAGCCACGTTGGCATCATTTTTGGCGTCTTGTGTCAAAACTTGAAAAGATTGTTTTCTCATATTTTAAAGCGCTCGTTTGAGCTGAAATTTTCTATACCCTATTGTTTTGGGTAACAATACGATAATTATAATTAATTAAATTATTGACTGAAATTAATTATTTAAAGAATTACGGATACAGCCACATTGGCTTCATTTTTAGCGACTTGGGTCAAAACTTTAAAAAGATTTTTTTCTCACGTTTCAAAGCTGAACAGTTGAACTGAAATTTTATATACACGATTCTTTTGGATGACAATACGATACTTTAATGATAATTAATAAAAGTTAATTGCCACTTAATGTTGTGATTCTGTCATATATGTATACACATACTTATATGAATTGTAACTATTTAATAATAAGTAACTAAAATAATTTTTTTGTTGTTGATCTAAGTAGGAATTGACTTAATTTTTTTTTAATATTATTTGTTTTTCATCTGATCTGCAGCAGCATAAATCCCATTAATGTTACTTTATAATTTGAATTACACGTATAACTAAAACATTTACTACTGTAAAGTGTAAAATGTATTTTTTCATAGTAAAAAAGAGTTTTGAGTTGTTAGTATTTAGTTTATAATTTTCCCAATAATCACAAGTCAAAATTATTTGATGGCACGTCTATGCCTTATTAAATATTTCTTTAGAAAAAATGGCACTTGGATCCATTAAGGTTCGCCACCCCTGTTCTAGGAGATAGATCACTCGGATAACCCCTGAGGTAGAAAATCCCGTACGGACTTAAAAGCATTAAGCTCGAGAGGATATGAATGTTGACTCTCTTGATTATATATAAATTCATATTTTCTTATAAACAGAGCTCTTGATTATACATAATGAATATATTTTTAAGTTTGCTCATTTAAATATATTTAATTCTAATGGAAACAATTTTTTTCCAGACTTTTCTCGTTTTGATACTGGCAGGAGCGGGTCTCCAGACGACAGCTGGTGGAAGCTCTCCAGCTGAAACAGACTCCGTGAAATACAAGGGACCTGTCGTATACTCTAATCTCCCTCCTCCAGTACTTTATTTTCCGAATTTTCCTCCCAAACCTGAAATTTCAAGCAGAGGTGACAGTGATGAAAAGCGGGTAGAGTATGTGCCATTTCCATACAAAGATCTTCCATTGCTAGTGTACCAATCAGAAAACCAGCCTCCAGTTCATGTGGTTGAGAAGTCTCAGAAGCAGAATGCTGCACAGCCTCAACAAGCGAGACCATCTGAAGGAAATGATGATAGGAAAATGCAGCAGCAAACAGGTCCTGCAGTTTATCAGATGGCGGGAAATCAGCAACAGTATCGCAACCCTCAACCGCAGACACAGAGTAACTCCAATGAGTATTCAACAAGCGGAGTTACTGTTACTAATCAGTTCCCTGATCTTCAAAATCAACAATATATAAGCATTGGCCTCTCAACTATACACCACGAATTGCCAAACGAGGCGGCTTATAATGCCCCTCAACCTGCTCCCCAAGTGAAACCTTCTAGTCCAATGCAAAAACAAAATGCCATGTCCTATCAAGTACAAAATGACATGAGGCAAAATGTTCAGCCACAATCTTATGCTACACTTCCTCAGAATATGAATAGGAACAATGCTCAAGCTCCAGTGCAATATATTATTTCAAACATGGGTCAGCAACAAGCCCAAAATTATGCATATCAAGTCAATCAGCAACAGTATTCTGGCAATCAACCAACAGCACAGCAGGCTCAACAGAATAATGGTATGCAATACGTATCAAATATTAAAGTACAACCTCAAGCTCCTCAACTCCAATATAATATTCAACAACAAAAAAATCAATATATGCAAGCACCTAGCCCCCAGCAACAAAACCAATATATGCTAGCACCTAATCCCCAACAGCAAAATCAATACATACAAGCCCCTAGCCCCCAACAACAAAAGCAATACATGCAAGCCCCTAGCCCCCAACAACAAAAGCAATATATGCAAGCACCTAGCCCCCAACAACAAAAGCAATATATGCAAGCACCTAGCCCCCAACTACAAAAGCAATATGTTCAAATGCAAAACCAACAACTCGCCCAAAATAATCAAGCACAAAATTCTGCGGCTTATCCAAACAACGACCAACAAGCACCACCAATGGATATGCAACAAATCGTTTATCAGACAACAACGAATAACAATGCCGCCTATGGAGCTCCAGTGTCTGCCATACCACAACCTCAAACAAACCAATACAACGCACCTCAACAGATGATTAGCAAAAATCAACCTCAAAAAATGGTTCAAAATAGGCCTCAAGTTCAAGCAAGTGATGAAAATGAACAGGACCAACAATACTTAAGCATTGCCCTTTATCCTTACGATATACGAAATACTAATTATGCACAACAGCCTCAGCAATTCTACAAGATCGTTCTTCCCCCAATTAACGAACAAGAAGAGAATTCTAACGAACCCAAACAAATGAATGAAAATCCACCTGCGGAACCACAGAAACAGCAAATGCAACAAATGCCAATGCAAGGACAGGCATATCGATACACAAACATGGCTAGTTCTTCCCAAAGTGGTCCAAGTCAAAATCAACAAAGAAATGCTTACGGGGATGCTAGAAAGCAGATGAATGCTTTAGATAACAGACCTCCACAAAAGCAAACACTCAAGCAACAAGAAACCCCCGAAGATTCTTCTGATTCTGAAGAGGAGGAAATAGAATATCAACAAATTTTGATCCACATTCCTCATATGCTAGCTGCTCAGCCCCAAATCTTGGTTCAACAGGATGAGAAAGAACAAGTCACTCCTTACACAGGAACAGCTCAAGTAGCTGCCCAAATGAACCGTACAAGCCAACAAATGAAAGCTGCACTGAAAAACTTTCGAAAGAATCCATATTACAACCTTGCGAATAAGAATCGTCATGCTGCAAGTACGCCTTCCTCTATGAGCCTTGGTGGCTCAGTGAATTCTAACTACTTAAGACAGATGGGGTATCAGAAATTCCCGTCAGAATATCAATCAGGTTCGGAATCTAGCATGTATCCGTATAGACTTACAGGCAGTTCTTTTAGGCCAAGACCTGTAATGCCATATCGAAGCAGGCATCCCGGAGTCTTCGCAAGTTCAAACACACACTACACATCCACTAGCCCGTACTTTACGAAACCTAGCTCATTCAGAAATAGTAGGAAACGATCACCCTATCTATCCTTTGATCAAATGAGTGCTTCAATTAATAGACCAAGCTTCCTTAGCCCTTCACGGCCACACCAAAGTCTGTATTCCTCTTTCCCGGATGAATTGCTGGCTGAAGCTAGCTTTCAATCTCCAACTTTTTCCAACGCGAAAAATAAGCTCAACATAACAAGCATTCCTGGTGCTGAAGACTTATTCAGTGAATTCGATGACTTGTCCGATTTAACAAGTTTTGACTTGTCAGCTCTGTCCGATTCCGGTAAAACGTTTTCAGGTGAAAGTCTGATAATTACAAAAACTTACCAGATGTTATAACCAAACAGGGCATGTCAGCTGGGTTTATATCCGAATCTCAATATAGTAAGACCCGGGCAGAATGCAATGTCAGTTCTAAATACACCCCAGTTAATTAGCCAGCCGGTTCCAATAAGAATAAATGCAGGACCAGTACCCATTGTTCCATTAGCCCCTCAATATCCTCAACAATTCATTTATGGTAACAGACATGTATCTCCGTATCCAGGAATCCAAGCAAGGAAAGGCAAGAATACCAAATATGGTACTTTCATCAAAAAACTCACGACTTTGAGTAATATTCTCTTGAAGCAATCGATTGGTAAAAAATTTCAAATAACACCTCGAGAGGAGACCAAAACAGAGGAACCCACTGCTGATGAAGAATACAATATAGAAGAAATTGATGATTCAGTAGTTCCAGAGGAAGAGTCTCTAAAATCAACCAATGTCAACTAGGATAGCCAAGGATTGGATGGAATTTCTATACCATTAAATCCTAGTCGGGAATTATCCAGAAGGATTTCCAAGCCACAAGAGGAAGTTCCCAGACCCCTATTATCGGCTCCACAAGGAAGCAAACTTCAGTGGAAGTCTATGGCACCAAGGAAGATATCGAGGGACCAAAAGATACACCAGCAGCGTCATCCAGTAAACATGAGGCTGATGTTGATCGGAATGACTATTTAAAAGTGATGTATTCTATTATACCAGATTTCCTTAAGCATTCCATTACCAATAGAAATGATGATACCTTGGCGCCTCTTGGGGATGGTTGGCAACCAATAAATTTACCTCAAATCAAACCAACAGATGATATAGAAGACCGCATTGCTTTGGAAGATAAAGTTAAGGTTAAGGCAGGAATATCTGAGGCTAAAGATTTTTTGAAGTCTTCGAAATCAAGCAAAGAACCAGTATCTTCTTTCAACGATGATATTGAGGAACTTGCTAAACTTTTACATAAAGATGAAAAGTCAGATATATTTTCATCATAATTTTCTATTTTGTAAAAACGTATTTGGCTAATATGTAAGATTCTAAATTTAATGTTTGTCTGTCCGATACGTTTAGAAATATTCGCCCGTTCTATTATAAATACTGAACGAAAGATGTTTGATAAAGGGTTTGGTATTGTTTAAGTTTTAGGTATGAGATTTAGTTTCTTATAAAGATTCGTTATTATTTTAAGGAAAGTAGAAAGAATTTTTGTACATATCAACAAACTTACTCTAGATGATTTACAAGAAAGACGATTTTAATAGAGTTTGTTGATTTAGCATAACATTTTATACCTAATAGTCAAGAGTATACGTAATATTATCTGATGATAGACTATAATATGATGAACGAAACTAAATATTTTAGGATTTAGTTTTGATCACTTATCTCGATAAAAATTGTCATAATTCTTTAAGAATAATCCAATGATTATAATCAAAATAATCATTTCGATTTACTTATTCCACACAGTATTTTTTAAGCAGTCAATTAAGAGAATATATATTCAATTTTTATCAAATCTACTTATTAAATATATTTCACTGAGAGAGCAATACGTAACTGAAACCAGCAACAT